>JAMFLL010000279.1:0-47160 GCA_027475725.1 Pythium rhizo-oryzae | reverse complement strand
CCGCAGTGCTACCTCAAGAGCTCCGCGGGCGACGGCAAGGGCCAGCGCAAGCTCGGCGCCGTCTCCGGCCGCCGCTAAGTGGGTCGCCCAACCGACCAAGCGCCAGCTTTGGTTCGACCGCACCCGGATCCAGATTGGCTAGTGATCCGGACTACCACACGTCGCCATCCATACCACGCATCGCGCGGGTGTGAGATACTACTACTTCGCGTCGGTGGGCGTCGAGGCGCTCACCGGTGCAGTACATACTGCAATGCATATATCCATGTCGGCGGGAGTGGAGGATTCGATCCTCTCCTCTATTCCAACTCAAAACAGCAAACACAAATGAGCACACCACACTCAAACACTAATGAATCTGCTTCCATTCTTCTTGAACGGAAAGACTGACTTACTCTGGAGCCGCAGCTAGCAATACTCCATGCGGAGAGAACCGTTCACACGGTGGATGCTGGACTAGCTGTGTGGGCTTTCGCCGCATAGGGGCGGTGACCGGGATCCACATCACGTCTAATGTCATCATCGTCTTGAGAGATCTTGGGAATCGCACAAACGATATCGCAAAACAGTCAAATGCCAAGATTCAACCGAAGACAGTATCGCAGTTTTTCTCACGGGGAGCCACCAACGGAAACCATGCAACATTTCTTCAGATCTTGTGGATTCTCATCGGGTTGAGGTTGTTGTAAACGAGAGAATGCATTTCACTCGGGTGTTACCGAATACAATGCCTGAAGCCAAAGTCTGTGTGTTGTTTTCTGTTGTTTTTTTGTCAATATGCAAGGGAATAGACGGTGTCAGCGCAGCAGCGTCAGTTGCTACCCTGCTTCCGTCGTCGGGTTTCTCTAGGCGCGAACGCCCGAGACGGCGCCGACCTTGGGGATCTGGCGGCCGGCCGCGCTCTTGAGGTAGCACTGCGGACCATCGTTGTTGAAGTTGACAAACGTGTAGGCCTTGCACCCGGGCTCGTCCGCGCACGCCTTGCAGCACTCCTCGCCGGTTCCGGCTTGCGCCTTGCGGAGGTCGTTGCCCTCGAGGTCGATGTTTGTGTGCTGCGTCGGACACGCGTCCGGGATCTTGATGCATTGAGAATAGGTGGGGCTCCATGGCTGGCAGTACTGACCACCTGGGCAGCAGGTGGCGCCGTTGGCGTCGCCGCAGTTACCCCACTCGGGCGTGCTGCAGGCCGCGGCAGCGTCGAGGGCCAAGGCGAGGGCACCGACGAGGAGCGTGGAGGTCGTGGCACGCGCGATCTTCATAGTGGTGGAGTGGAGGAGGTGAGGAATGAAGAAACCGGGTCGGTTTGGTTAGTCTTGGCTTGGCTGGGAGCAAGATGCAGAATGACTGGAGCAGCACGCAATTTGCCGCCTTTGTTTCCTGTAGGCACTTCCGCTCGGGGTCCGACGCAGAATCGGCGCAGACGGGCGAAGAAGACACGAATGGGATCCCAACACGAATGAGTCGAGATTTGGCATACGAACAGCACACCATGACTCGTATCATCCTCACCCGTTTCAGTCCGCTGTCAGAGGAGGCACGCCCTTAGAATACGGCTTGACTCTTCACCACGGAAACTCGATAACCGGTGTTAGAGAAACCAGCGCTAACCTCTCGTGTTGCTCTCGCTCGGGCTCGTCGTCGTGCCGTAGACTGTCGTTCACCGACAGCAGCGACACTCGACGACTGTCCGCTCGCTGCTGCGAGAGCGTGGTCTCCAGCTCGGCCTGGTAGAGTTGTCCGTTGGGGGCACCTCGGACGAGGCTGTTGAGCAGGTTGGCGACGGCTTCGCGTGGTCGGAACGGTAACACAGTTCCTTCCGGTCGCTGTTGTGGTTGAACGAGCAGCTCCGCATCAATGTTGCCGAGTAGTCGCGTGAGCACAGTATCCCCCGCGAGCACCGTCATCCTGCCGAGCGTGGCGTCGCGCAGCACGATCTGGACGCTGCGGTACCGCCATTTCAAACCCGTTTCGCCGGGCTTGACACGGCATTGGCTCTTACACGCCGACACGTTCTGGTTGTCGCCCGTAAGCGGAAGCGCGGCACCGCACACTGTACAGACGCTCTCCACGAGCAAAGGCGTGGCCATGGCCTCGACGCGGTCCGTGTGGCCCACAAAGCGGCCCAGCAGCACGTGCTCGACCACGACATTCTCCAGCACCGCGCGTCCCTTGCGGTGCGCGAACGCGCGCTCCAGCGCCTCCACCGACGCAAACGTGCTATCCAACGCCGTGTCGTGGGCGTTGCCCTCGGAGTCGGCGGAGTCGTTGGCCCTGACAAACCTGAACGTGGTGCGTGGCGTCGTGTTGGCGCAGAGCTGCCGCGCGTCGCTGTTGAAGCTCACCACGACGCCCAGCACCTCCACGCTGCCACGGTGCCCCAGCAGGCGCGCGACGAAGCGCGGCTCGGCGAACTGGTCCCAGAGGTTGAGCCCCAGCGCGTCGTCCTTGTCCTGGATCGTCACCTCACAGAGCTGCGCGCCATCGAAATCGGACGAGTGGGCCACTGACGTCGGCTCGCGCTGCTGGCAGGCGCGCACCGCGCCGCGCAGGTTCACCAGCGCGGCCTCGCGCACGTCGCGGACGCGCGTAAACGCCACGTGCTGGGGTCCGCTGGGCGGGGGCGCGTCGCCCACGAGGAACAGCGCGTGGCGCTGGGCCTTGTACCACTCGATCATCGGGTACAGGTCCTTGAGCCGTACGTCGCGCGTGTTGAAGTACCGGTCGCGCCGGTAGAGCAGCTGCGCGCTCGAGTGCCGCGTGAACTGCGCCTCGACGTTGCCCCGGAACGCCTTGACCGTGCACCTACAGATCGCATACACAAAGCGTCCATTTCAGTCCACCGCGCGTCGCACCGCCATCCGCAGGCCCCCAATAACAAAACGCACGCCGAGAAGAGCACGATGTCGCCGACGCGCAGCGCCGCGACGTCGTCGCCGTCGTGGTCCTCGCGGCGGAACGTCGGCAGCGCGTCGCCCCAGCAGAGCAGCTTGAAGAACGACCGCGTCGGGTCCGCGAGGTGCACCACGTGGTAGCGCGCCACGCGGCCGGCCGCGCGCAGCCGCCGGTCGGGCGCCACGTGCTGCACGGCCGCCGCGAAGCTGCGCGGCGCGGGCGACGCCGCCAGCTCCGCGAGCTTGGGGAGCTCGCCCATGTTCCGGCCAAGCGGGGTTGATGGTGTTGGCCCGGGTGCGTGGTTGGTCTAAAAGCTAGCCTAACGCAGACTGAGCCGAGGCCATATTAGTATTCGGTTTTAGGCTAATGTCCGTTTTTTATATTTTTTTGCGCGATGGAAACGGCCACACGAACTGCCGAAGTGTGGACGCAGCTGCGTTGTAGGTGCACTTTTCGGCCAGCGCTGAACTGTGCTGGACGGCACGACACGGCGGATTGCGAAGATTGGGCGGCCGTGCCACGGTGGCAAACGCCGTGGCAGCCTCAAAGACCGTCGTTGAAAGAATGGGTCTTCCGCCGTTGGGCAGCTGCCAATTTTTGGGCAGAACAGTTGCTGTGTGGATTGCAGCCCAACGGCGGAACATATTTTGCACTCAACCGGCAATCCACACAGAACTGTGTTGGAACTCCTGTGTGTTTGGTTTGGATGGAATGTCGAACGTGGGCGACAAGAAGGTCACGCACACAATATCCCTGCGATGGAGGTGGCGGCAGCGGAGGATGTTGTATCTACACTTCGTTGGATCCAGCCAAACCAACACTGCTGCAGGTGGCAGCTTCCCGCTTCCCAATGACATCCCAAATGAGTCTCAACCAGTTCTTCCAAAGTGGCGCGAGTGTACTGAAGCTGCCAACGCGAGAAGAGTAGGTTCCGTGCGTTGTTGGTTTCCCCACTCGGAGTGGGGAGTCCCTACTCCCTGCAGCGACGAGGAAACACATAAATCAGGATCTGTTGAGGGTTCATGTCCTGTGGGGGCACTTTTGATTGGCGTCCAACACTGAGTTCAACATCTCCAATAATACCACCTGTCATAATGAATTGGTTTCCCGCTTGCCGGAAATGAGTCAAACAGTAAAAACGTATAAATCAGGTCTCTCAAACATGATGCGGAAGAAAAGATACGCTTGCCACACAACCGCCAGCACCACGAATGTGACGCACTCGCGGTTGCCGCTCCGTGGTTGGTGGAACCAGGGAGACGAGCGAGCCGCCCGATCCTCTCCCGCGTGCTTGGCGCCTCTGCTCCTCATTCGCACATTTGCCTCGCGCCGCGCACCCGGCCTCTCCCTCTCCCCCCCCCACCTCCTTCCCTCGCATCGCCATGAAGTTCGCGTCCACGCTGCTCGTCGGTGTGCTCTGCGCCGCTGCGATGGTCACGAACGCCGCCGCCGACCACTGCGCGCAGGAGTGGGGACAGTGCGGCAAGACGGACGGCTCCCTGATGTGCTGCCCGAACGGCTTCTACTGCCAGCCGTGGGACTCGGGCAACATCCAGTGCCAGAAGACGCCGGATCAGTGTGAGAAGCTCGAGACCAACGTCGACTTCCTCGGCAACGACATCGAGACCGTCTACGGCCTCCAGCCTGGTGCGTGCTGTTCCAAGTGCGCCGAGACCAAGGGCTGCACGGCGTTCACGTTCATCAACCACCGTGCGGGCCCCCCTGCGTGCTACCTCAAGCGCCTCGGCGGCACGAACAAGAAGACGCTCATCGGTGCCGTGTCCGGCTACGTCAAGGGTGGCAAGAAGCTCGCACGCGCCTTCCTGAAGGAGCAGAAGGCTGGCGGGTGCCCGAACGCCGAGTGGGGCAAGTGCGGCGACTCGAAGGGCTCGGGCTGCTGCCCGGGCGGCCAGTACTGCCAGCCGTGGAACCCTGGATTCTACCAGTGCATCAAGACCCCGCCGGCGTGCCCGACGCAGCACACCGACATGGACCTCGAGGGCAACGACATCGGCAAGGCCCAGGCCGGCACCGGTGAGGAGTGCTGCAACGCCTGCTCGAAGAACTCCAAGTGCAAGGCCTACACGTTTGTCAACTTCAACAACGATGGTCCGCAGTGCTACCTCAAGAGCGCGGCCGGCAAGAAGATCCGCAAGGTCGGCGCCGTCTCGGGCGTGCGCAACTGAGCGCCCTGAGGCTATGCTGACTCGAGGCATTCAAACTCCCTATCCCAACGACACTCGCGTAGTGCTCGTACATGCGTCATGACCACTCAGACACCAGAAACACCAGAAACATAACCCCCTCACGAATCGATGTTGCTTTATCAGTATTCAGGCGGTCACGATGTTGTTGTAGTTCTGTACGCTTACCACTCGAGAGACGTGAAGCTACCCTAGCGGCGCTCGTTACAAGAGTATTGCGAATACCAGTACGGCACGGGTCGAGCATGATGACCACCAACATGCTTCCACGGGGGTAGTCCATTGACGGCGTTCGACTCCATCCTTGATAGAAACGATAGAAAGCAAGCCGTGTAGTCCGCATCGATTATGAAATAACGTATATACCCTATTTTAGTTTAATGTGGTCCACACTATCCCGCACTCGTCCCAAGGATTGGTCTTGTTGAAGTCCCTCTCTCGCGTGCGCTTCTCTATTTTTTTTCTCATCGCGGTTCTCCCCCTTTCCCGATTTTCGTTCTCCTCCAGAACACAAACACCACGCAATCTCCTCCTCCCGATCTCCATTCTCCAACGACCATGCGCGTGCGGGGAGCCATCGCCTCGGTGGTCGTGCTCCAGTACATGTCGGCTGCGGCCGCCAGCGAGAGCGTGCTGGGCGACCTCTTCTACACGACGGGCACGCCCTGCGCGGCGCTGCGGGCGCTGCCCACGCAGCACGATCTGCGCGCGCAGCTGCTGCCCGAGAGCGCGCGCTTCGCCGGCTCGGTCACGCTGTCTAAGTCGGACGCGACCGCGGGCTGCGTGCTCCACGTGGCGCTGCGCGGCGAGCTGGGCGACGGTGACAGCGACGCATTCGCGCTGGCTCGCCAGGTGGACGCCTCGCTCGCGAAGCTGCTCGACGCGCACGTGCTACGCGGCACCGGACAGCAGCTCCAGGACCTCGCGATCCAGCGGCTGCGCGTGAAAGTGGGCACCCGCGACCTTACAATGGACGCGCGCGCTGTAGGCGAGGCGGCGACGGGTGAGCTCACGCTCAACGGGGACGGGTGCGACGGCTTTGCAAGCAAGCGCCTGCTGGACGATCTGCTGGGCGACCGGGTGGGCGAGGTTGCTGTCGTCGCCGGCCAAGTGGATGTGGCCAACTGCGCGATCGACCTCGACATCATGGGCCGCTCACCGGTGTTCGGCTCGACACCCGACGCCCTCGCGTTTCTCAAGGGTGTCGACGCCAGTTTGAGTGGTTGGTTTGGCGCAACCGCGACGAAGCAGTCAATGGCCAAGCTGCGCAGCGCGCGACTGTCGTTTTCGCCACCCAAGTCGGTGGTGCTCGAAGCTGCCGCGGCGCAGACTGCCGCGTTGGGGGCGCACGGCCACGTCAATGCGCCGACAAAGCAGATCACGATGGGGATTTTGATGGGGCTTTTGATGCTTACTGCGATGCTCGTGGGCATTGCGTATCAGAAGAAGCGTCATGAACAGAGCCAGCAGCAGCGCCACGATAACGCCAGCCGCGCCGCGCAGATCCGCCGAGTGTCGTATCGCATGGGCTACGAGCCAGTCCGCCATAGCGAAGCGCATTTGGACGCGGAGGAGGAAGAGAAGGATGGGCTCTTGTGAGCTGCTGTTTCCGGAGGCAAGGGGGCAGGAGGTCAAAGCTGGCTTCCATAGTGAACGTTTGATTTCTTTGTGTAGTGACTACAGAGGAGATGAAACATATCAATGTATGCGTTTCCACACTGCTCGCTCAGTCATCGAGTATTAAGCCGTCGCTACGTCACGGCTGATCTCCAGCTTCGCGCCTTCTGTCGCAAGAGTGATATCAACATCTTCGGGGGCAGCCGCAGACAGAGCTTTGGGCGTGTCCAGAGGTGTCTTGAGCTGAGAGATCGTGATCCCCGACTGCGCGACGTTGACTACGTGAAGCACAGCTTCTGCCTTGGTAGTGTCGATCGGTGGTGTGCAGCCAACCATTTCCGTCTTCTTCACCGAGATCGCTTCATCCTCCTCTTCCGCGGATACATTCGGGTTTCTAGTCGTCTGGACAACGGTGATTCGATCTGCAGCGCCTTCGGTCGTTACGATAAGGCGCACAGGGTTCTTCCCCAGCAACTCTACAATTCGCTTCTTCAGAGTAGCGGAAAGTCCAGGTTGAAAGTCCTGGTTTGACGCTTGTGGCTGTGCTGCGACCAAATGCGGTGGTAGCTCGGGTCCCTGGATAGATGAGTGGAAGGAATGCGCTGAGAGAAGCACCGTTTCTCGCGCACAGAGTTTGCCGTTGTCCAATTCCTTTGCAAGCCAGACTACAGGTAGATTCCTCGTTAGATAAGATGGAGACGGTGGATAAGAGATGCTAGAGGCGCAACATACCTTCTTGTTCTTTGGCTTGCTCTGGAAATGTGGACTCATGTGCAAATATGGACGAGTTGATGACAATAAATTTCACACCTCCATGCCTAGGATGAAATCCATGGAGTCAATGGGGCCCCGAGAGAGTACGCATATATACTCCGAAGGAACCCACCAGAAGCTGAAACAATCATCTCCGAACTGGGAGGTATACGATGTGCGGACAGCTGCATTCACAGAGCTTTCAAATGTCTTCATCCCCGGGGCAAATATCTGGATACAGGGATGTGTTAAATAACTCAGTCCAATCAGCCTAATACTGGATGGGAGGGAGCACTCACCAGTTTCACTTCCGGGTGGATCTCATTCAAAAGGTCGTGACAGTGTGTGGCGACGTCGTTGTATCCATCGTTGTCTGGATTGATTGCGAGAATATCACCGCAGAAAACGACAAAAGCAGGTGATTGAGCGTTGATTGGTTGGACGACTCGCGCACGAAAGTTGGCAATCTCTGTGTCGCGGTCGACACCTCCTCGAAGGTCAGGGCCTCCCACCTGATAAAAGGAGCAAATTAGTTAGGTTTTCTGTGACAATTGCATTCGCAGGAACAAATGCATTCTCAGCAATGCACTCACGATCATGAAGGTATAGGAGTCACTCCACTGGTTCTGTAGGTTGTGAGTGAGTCCGACGTAGCCGCCGTTGCGCGCTTGCAGACATCTCCCACGGCTTGGTGAAGCGAAGAACCGAGGGTATATGCTTGTCAAGTGGAGCAGCTGCTTGCGCTCTAGCAAGTGCATGAGCAATGCCCGGTCGTGCTCGTCCAAAGTGTCGATTTTGGGTTGCACATGGTCTGTAGTCGTCAGTGGTTGCTGAAACGTGCGTGCTTTGTCAGCGTCGTTGAGCTCCTGAACCAAACCAAACAACGCGGCGTTCGCGTACTTGACTGCTGGTTGAGACACCCCCATGTGGTTCGCGAAGTCGATACTCTGAAAGAAGGCGTGGTCTGCAGGGCACACACATGATCAGAATGTTAGTCGGATTGCGTGGACGTCGTGAGTTAAAATGAATTACCATACCTTTGATCGCCTTCATAGACGGTCGAAGTTCTGGGTCCGGCTGCAAGCACTTATGGATCAAATCTTTCGCCGACTCTGAAAGGAATGCGGGCATCGTGTACTTTCCGGATTGCACCTTGAGCAGCGTCAGGTAGACGCTGCCGCCACTGAACGGCGTTTCCCCCGCAAGCAACTGGAACATTACACATCCCAATGCCCAGACGTCTCCCGCATATGTTGTATCCTTGTTGTCCACGGTTTCGGGGGCCATGTATTCAGGCGTGCCCACAAAGTTGGGTCCATTCAGCGCTGTATCCTTGAGGTCCTTGGCCGTTCCGAAGTCAATCAACCTCAAATGGCCGTCTTTCGCAGACAGAACCATATTCTCCGGCTTGAGATCTCGATGCATGATACCGTTTTCGTGGAGGAAGTCGACAGCGTTGACGATATCTGCCAGATAGAACCGAGCGAGGTCTTCATGGAGCCCGACTTGATGGCCTTCGTGGAGTAATTGCTGGAGCAATTCGCCACCTTGAAGATGCTCCAGCAGGAAGTACAGATTGGTCTCGTCCTGTAAACACCGTTATTGTCAGTTCTGTACTCAACGAGTGAGGGGGTCATCCTGGCGCGCACCTGGAAGGTCTGATAGAGGCGGATGATGTTGGCGTGGCGCACTTTGTTGAGCACTTCTTTCTCCATGTTGATCTCGTTGAAGATGTTCGGGTGGCGCACTTTGAGCCGCTTGATGCGCTGCTTTTCAATGACTTTGAGCGCAAACTCCTCGCCCGTCGCGACGTGCGTGGCCACCATGATACGCGAGAAGTTGCCCTCGCCGAGCTGCCTGCCCAACTTGAAGTCGTCGATCGACGGCTTCTCCGTGGCCTCTTTGACTGCAGCAAACAGCAACGGGTAGTACATACGTCAGCGCATTGCCGCAGGCAAAGTCGATCAGCGCGGAGCGCACACGTACCGCTCGCCATGACCTCTCTCGTCTCCCGCTCCGCGCTCAGTCCTTTGCCAACTGCGGATTGTTTCCGCACATTTGCGTTGTCGGGGGGAGGGCGCCGGTTCGAATATCAACTATGAATTTCTGGCGACTCGTGGTGTGGTGCACACCACCTACCGACCCAGTGTTGGTTGAAGCGACTGCCTCTTATAAACGATAAGTAGCCGAAAGATTGTGACTATCCGGAATCACAGGGTGAGCGGACCGTTATGCTTTTTTTTCCTTGGCGTCTTTTTTTGGGGGGAGCGAGCACCCGCAGTCAGGCGGGCGAGAAGAACAAACGGACCTGTCGCGGTCATCCAAGTCGGGAAGTGGAAGCGAGCGGAAGGGCGCGCGAGACGAGAAGCAAGAGCCGGCCGAGCGCGCGAGAGCACCGACGCGAACGACCGACGTTCCCGCACACGCAGACCACGCGACTAACCAGCACAACGCCGACACCAGCAGATCCACAACATCCACAGGTACGAACGGAAACCTCGTGGGGGCGGGTGGGGCGGAAACGCAGGGGGGGAAACGAGGGGGAAACGGACGGCGCGGGAGGAGCGAAGAGCGTGGTGGAGGCGAGCACGTATCGATTGTTCTGCGCGCATCAGGTCCGTTCCCCCACGGTCCCCGTCGCCCCCCTCCCCCTCTAGAAATGGGTAACCTCCCCCGTTTCCTCCCCCCTCCGGAGCAATCCGGGCGGTTGTGATATGGATGCGAGTTTTCGGGAACTGAACTTGGGTATGTGGACATCATAGCCATGGCGCGCCACGAGAACCCCTTCGATATGCAGATCAAGCTGCTCATGATCGGCGACAGCGGTACGTGGAGAATGAGTGTTTTGTAGAGAGACGAAACTGTTCTCACTAACTGCTGAACGGCATTGGTATTGAATCACAGGTGTCGGCAAGACCTGTCTGCTACTGCGCTACGCGAACGACTCGTTCTCGCCGACGTTCATCACGACGATCGGTATCGATTTCAAGATCAAGAACATTGAGCTCGACAACAAAAAGGTCAAGCTCCAGATCTGGGACACGGCGGGTCAGGAACGTTTCCGCACGATCACGACGTCTTACTTCCGAGGCGCGCAGGGTATCCTGCTTGTGTACGACGTGACGGATCGCGCCTCGTTCCAGAGCATCCGGAATTGGGTGGGCCAGATCCAACAGCACGCGGATGTCCATGTCAACAAGATCCTCATCGGCAACAAGTGCGATATGACCGACGACAAGGTCGTGAGCACAGAGGAAGGACAGGCATTAGCGGACGAGTATGGTGTCAAGTTCTTTGAGACTAGTGCGAAGAACAACATCAACGTTGAAGGAGGATTCATTGAGATCGCGCGCGAGGTGAAGAACCGACTGATGGAGGAAGGCGGCCCGCACAAGAAGGAAGGCGTCAACCTGGCAGCCAAGCCGCCGCAAGCGAAGAAAGGCTGCTGCTAAGCAACCGAGCACGCTATCTCTCTCGGTCTGCAAGTCGGGCGTCATCTGCTGCAGCTTCCCTTCTCGTGCTCGTCCCTCCGGCTTCGTGGCGCTCTGTATTCCCGCTCATCATTACCAGATCGAAAGAAGGCGCGTTGCGCGGTCGCAGGGCAGTCGCGTGCAATGCATATCAGGCAGATTAGTCGCTTGCAATCCTCTTTTGTTTGCTCTAGACGCGTGCGCCACAGTATCTTGATCTTTCTCTCGCTCACCCAATCCCTTTCATACAATGCATGATCCTTCTCTCCGAAATGAATGCCTTAACTCGACGACATTGTGCGAGAATCAGTATATCCCTTTAATCTTGCTGTTCTCGTTGCCACACACGTACGGAATTATCCGATGAAGCAGTAAGTGCCGCTCGTCCATCGTAGCTGAACGTGCAGCTGTGGACGTCCTCTTCGTGGCCGCGCAGAACCTGCAGGCACTCCCCAGTGTAAGGATGCCAGAGCCGCGCGGTTGTATCGGAACTGGACGTCAACACCTGTGACCCTTGCATGTTGAAGCAGACTCTGGAGATCGACTTGGTGTGGCCGAGTAGCACGGATCGCCTTGTCCCCGTCAGCGAATCGTAGATGAATGCCTTTCCATCACTCCCACATGTGGCGAAAAGTGCCCCAGTCGAGTTGAACACCACGTCGTTTACCTCGCCTTTATGGTCTTGCATGTCAAAAAGGCACTTGCCCGTGCGCACGTCCCAGACTTTGCATGTATGGTCAGCTGAGGAAGACGCGATCAGATTGGACTGGTAATCAAAGACGACGTTGGAGATGTCGCCGCTGTGGGCGTCGAACGAGCGGAAGCACGCGCCGTGGTGTACATCCCAGAGCCGAACAGTCGAATCACACGAGCCTGTGGCCGCGAAGCGAGACGACGAGTCGAAAGCAAGACACGACACTTCGGCGGTGTGACCGACCAAGGCCGAAAGCTCTTGCTGGGTTTCGATGTCCCAGAGGATCGACGTGCAGTCCATCGAGCAACTTGCGAAGGTGTCCCCTACGGGTGAGAATGCGACCGACACAACCTCTCCCTCGTGACTCGCGTACACGCCTTGAGAGGACCGCGTCGCAACATCCCAAATGCGGCACGTCTTGTCGAACGACCCGCTCAGAAGCTTGGTCGCGTGTGGCCTGTTGAAGGCCAAACAGAACACAACACCCTCGTGGCCCACGAGCGTGTTGCTCTTGAACTGGTCGTCCTGTAGTTGCAGCTGTGGCTTCTTCTCGAGCGGTCGCAGCAAGCGGATCGTTTTGTCATAGCTGCCGGTCGCGACGAGCTTCATGTGCTTGGTCCAGGCCATGTTGCACATGGGCAAATGATGCGGCCGCAGCACGGCGTGGCATGTCCACGCATTGCGATCACCCACGTCTGTGGTAAGCTGCTTGTCGATGAGGCGGTGGAGTAGTTCCTTCAACTTGGGCACGAGCGCTTTCGTGAGGAGCTTCTCCTTGTCCAGTAGCTGCGACACGACGAGTTGGATGTTGGACTCGGCGCTGATGTGCAGCAGATCGATCGTCTTCCGGTGCATACGCCCATCTGAGGTCGCGTACTCGAGCCGCAGCGCCGGCGGGAAGTAGCGCAGGTAGAGTCGCCGCAGCTGCATCGATGGGATAGTGATCTCGAATGTCGGTCACGCCCACTGCCCAAAGCGAATGGGTTCGTTGCTGGTGTCTAATTTAGAACGCTCATGCATGCGGCCTGTGTTTTGCTCATGAATGCCTGGACGGGCCATAGACGTGTAAAGAGACTGGGATTGCCTCATGTACCCTGGGTTCATGAGAGAAGATGCTCTTTGAGGCCCCCGCATCCTGCTGGGTGGTGTGGCTCCTCCCGGCATTGAACTTCATTTGTGTCGGTCCATGGAATGCCACGTTCCGGTTCCTTTCCGCGCCGAATAGTGGACTCTGTATATCGATTATGACAGGGTGTATACGGTTAGCGGCGGGTTACGCTCTCCTTGTCGGAGCAAACTTTCGCCGTAAGTCGTGCTTGGCGTTTTTTGTGCCGCGTAGGGGAAGAAGAGCGGCGTTTTCGTTGTTGCCCTCAAGCACAAAAAACACAAAACAAAAAAAAAGCGTAATCCGCTCGTGTTGTTGGCGTGACGACGACAACGACAGGCGACGGACGCGAGCGACGCCAACGACCAACAGTCTCGCGCGTCATCCTCAACGACCATGATCGCTCCGGCGGGCGGCCACCACATCGCGGTCGCCAGTCTCGCGCGTTCGGCCAACGCCGCGGACGGCGAGGACATGCCGCCGCCAACGCCGCCGCCGCGCAGCTTGGACGTCTCGGCCATCGACCTGCTCCAGGGTACGCGCTCGCTCGCCTCGGGTACACGCCAACGGGATTATGCTGGTCTAACGCTCCTGCGCTTTGCTTTCTCTCTGCGCAGCGCTGCCGCTCACGAGCGCCGGGCGGCCGGCGCTGTACGGCACCGAGGTGGAGATCTACAGCGAGGACCACATCTCGCTCTACGACCACAGCGAGAAGACGCGGTACCACCACGGGCGGTGCTCGATCACGAACCACCGGCTGTTCTACATCGACGACTCGGTCTCGCCGCCCACGGCGCTCTTCCTGCCGCTCGAGTGGATCACGCGCATGACCAAGGAAGCCGGCTTCCTCGCGCGCTCGGCCAAGATCAAGATCGACATCCGCACGTCCACGCCGCCGCACTTTACGTCGTTCCTCAAGCTCTCGTTCAAGGACGGCGGCCGCGACGACTTTTACAACCCGCTGGACGCCGCGCTGAACCGCAAGGCCTGGCGCGACACGCAGCCGAGCCACATGGCCGACCGGCGGCTCCAGCGGCGCGAGTTCACGGCGGCCGACGCCGGCATCGGCGGCATCCTGCGCCGCCAGAAAGAGGCCCAGAAGGAGACCACCGAGCTCGCCGCCACGGCGTTCACGGACCTCGCCAACCTGATGGACAAGGCCCGCGACATGGTCGGACTCATGGAGCGGTACGTGGACACGATCAAGGCCGCCGAAACCGCCGCTGCGGACGGGGACACACCGAGCACCTCCAACTCGGCCGACGACATCACCAAGCTCAGCTCGCTCATGCTGGACATGGGCATCATCAGCCCCGTGACACGCGAGAACTCGGGCAGTGCCTACTACGAACAGCTCGCTCGGCAACTAGCCGAGTTTTTGGGCCAGTGCATGCCCAAGAACGCCGGCATCATGACGCTCTCGGATATTTATTGCATGTTTAACCGCGCGCGCGGCGTCGAGCTCGTCTCGCCCGACGATCTGTACCACGCGGCTGTGCAGCAGAAACGACTCGGGCTCGGCTACCACCTGCGTAAGTTTGACGGCGGGTTACTCGTGCTGCAGGCTGGTACGTCAAGTCGTGTTTTTTTTATCATGTGGCGGCTTCTGCCGTTGGACGGATCATGGAGGTGATAATGATGGTGATACTGACGACAATTGTAATCGTTTGGATCGAGCAGACTCGCATCGCGAAGACCGCGTCGCAGAACGACTCATGAAGATGGCGCAGACATCCCACGACGGGTTCATCACTGCATCAGACGTCACAATCGAGCTCCACACGTCTTTCCCACTGGCATGGGAGTATCTCAAGGTGAGGACATAGATGTGATTTGGGATTGTCACTATCAGAGTGTTGACTGGCCCAGGTTGTCGCTTGTGCGGTAGGTCGCTGAGCACCTGGGCAAACTATGTCGAGACGAAACCTTCGAGGGCGCCAACTTTTTCCCGAACAAGTTTGACGAGTTCCTGCTGGCTGCCACCCAGGCCGCTGAAGCGAAGGCCTCCGAAGCCTCTGGCGTTCAGACAGCTCTGTGAACAAGCCGCTTCCTCTCGCGGTATGTGTATGTTCTTTCCTGTCCGTGTCGGCGACCACACACATTAGAAGAAGCCTACCATGGCGTCCACAAAGCGGCGTCCCGTGAGCAATGCAAAAGTGAGGGTACAGTATCGCTTGTATATTACTTGCGTTCGTGAGACTTTATTATTGCTATCATGCTCGACTCATTGGTTCTCTCGCGTACCAAGATCGAAAACTTCTGCTGCAGGTTGGCGGTCCCGTTCACGCTGGCGATGGATGCCCCGCACTGTTTTGAGCACACCGCACGCGCGTGGCTCGGGCTGCTCCTCGGGAGTCGCCTCAAAGCGCACCATCGTCGAGTCGCACACGAGCTCGTCGTCCTGATCCTGGTTCGAGTCGCCCAATGCGACTTCCGCGACGGCCACGCGGTCGCCCTTGATGCGGCGGTCCAATAACTCGAGCGCGCGCGACTCGGAAATCTTTTCTTTGAGCCGGCGCTGGAAAACATGCGACTTGCGGATGGACGACGCCGTCGACATTGCCAGGGAGGCATGAGTCGCGCCGCCACGTGTGAACGAACTGGTGCCGACAGAGCGCGTGGGGCTGCACGCGGCTTCCGGTGGGGCCACGGAGTCTCCTTCTGCCTCGCGGTTCATGGCGTGATCCTGTACACGAGCCGTCAAATTGGAACTGGTGCGCGATTGCCCCGGGCTCACTTGGAGCTCGCGCAACATGGCTCCACTTTCGGTCTGACCAGGAACAAGAATAGTGAATTGTTTTCCACCAATCAAAGCAATTGAAAAATATATTTGACCAATTAAGCGTCAGAGTAATCTGCCAGGCCTTTCGAAGCAACAGCAAATGGAGAAAATCTAGGAGGTGCACTGATGAATCCGTGGGCGACGGCGGACGGCGGCGACGACTACGGCGAGCGCGCCGGCGCGCCGTACCGCGTGTCGCTCGGCGGCGCCAGAGCCTTTGTCTCGCGCCACCGATTGAATGTTCGTCCTGTCGCACCTTCGAGCGACACTTGGCGCTAGGACTGACCGGCATGCTTGCTCTCCATTCCAGGACGCGCCGGGGCTCTGCGTCGACACGACCGCGTACTCGTCCGTGCAGCTCGTGGACAAGATCGACCAGCTCGTACAGCTCAAAACCACAGCGCTGGAGGTAGGAGCAATCGGAGAAGCGGGGTCATGAAGCGCTCACAGCGTCCTCATCCGTTCGGGTATGTAATTTGTTTGACAGCGCGTGCGTGAGCTGGAGCGGACAGAGGCCCAGGTCGCGTCGGGCGGGCTGTTGCTGCCGCGCGCGCTCGAGGCCAAGCTCGAGGCTGTGCGCACGCTGCGCGGCGACCTGGAGGAGCTGCTCGCCATGAAGAGCGTGCTGCTGCGCACGCTCCAGAAGAACGTTGCGTCCGAGTACCTCGACCTGGAGATGCAGCACCAGCGGTTCGTATTATATCGCTTCTGTACACACAGATTTTGGCATACTCACTCGGTGACTTGCTTTCTGCAGGACCTTTATCGATCTCTTCCTCAAGCTTAGCGACGAGCTGCCACGGTACGCATCCAGTGCGGTCGCGGCTGCGAACAGCGCGTCTTCAGTCTACAGCGCCAAGAGCAGCACCAGCGGAGCAGCTAGTCAGGGTCAGAGCCACACCAGCATGGCCCACGACGTGCGGCAGCGCCACAAAGAGTATGAAGTAGCAGTCTCACAGTGCAAAGCGACCATCGCCAAGTTCCATCTCATCCGCGACGATATGGCGCGGGTGCGCGCCGCGTACAGTCAATTACACCAAGTAACAGTGAACACGGCCGAGTCCCCAGCCTTCGCTGGATAGCGCTCCCTATTCTGCGCTCTCACTTTCTCCAGGCTTCTCGCATCTTCTCTCTGCATCTCGCACGCCTTTTCACTCTCGTTCTCGGCGCTCACGGTCTATCGTCGGAAGCTGCACGTGCACGCGCTCTTTACGCGACGACAGCGGCGGCACTGAGGCACGACATCGACCTTCTGGCGCTTGGGGCTTGACGCTTGATCGCGTCCACCGCCACCGTAACGGTCGCGAGAATATCCACCACCACTACGGTCGTCGCGATCGTCGTTGTACGATGAACCGCCGTGCTGACGCGATGAGGAGCCATCGTAGCCGCCACCGTACTTACGGTCGCCGCGGTCACCATAGCCCGACGATGAGCCGCGGAAGCCTGACGAGCGGTCACCACGGTCACGATCGTTTCCTGCGCGTCGATCGCGCTCGCGAGCGTCGTCTTCTTCTTTCTTGAGCTCACGGCAACGGCGGCAGTGGCGGGAGTTGGCGCCGGTGACGCACAACGAGCGTGGCCGATGCATCATGGGTTTTTGAATCGAGTCGACACCTTTGGGGCGATGGAACCAGCGTGGCGCCGGTTGGAATCGCTCAGCAATGCGATAGCACACCATCTCTACGTAGTCGTGGATCGCCTCCTTCGACAAATATTTGTCATACAAGTCGGCAGCGCGTGCCGCAATCTCACGGCACTGGTCGTCATTGTCGCGGCACCACTGGATTTTCTCGTCGAGGTCAGCCAGGTCTGCCTTGACGGGAACGTGATCTTCAAACGGTCGCAGGAGCGACGAAAACCAAGCCTCTTTCGCCACACAAGTCGACTCGACCTTGAGGATCACACTACCGAGTCGCATCAAGTACGGGTATCGCTTGGATACAGCGCCTCCATCGACATACACGATGTACTTGAACTGAGACTGCTCGTACAGTGGCACAAATTGGTGCGCACCGGCGTCCAATTCCCGAAGCAACTCGGGTCGAACGTACTGAACGGGCTTGGAGGTTGTCTTGACGTCGAAAGAATCGTATCTCGTGATTGCAGCATCGAGGAACGGAACACCATTGGAGCGCTTTCCGTTGAAGTCAGGATCCGAGCGCCATTTCGCAGACAACGTCGCGAGCTGAAGCCGCTGGTTCGTTGACGGATCAGTCCCGGCGCTCGACAGCGAGCCGCGGAAAAACGCTGTGTCGACCTTCTCATCCCATTCACGGAAGGACTTGCGCAGGTTCGCAGCAGTGAACAAGTCGCGGCCGTTCTGGACACCATGGGGTTTCGGTTCGTGCTCGCCCACGTCACAGTAGCATTCCCACAGGTTTTCGCAGTTGGCTGGATCGCCACACGGGCATTGATCGCAGTGCGAGTGCATGAAGGACTGAGGGAACTGCAGCCCTGTGGCCGTCTCCCACGCAACCGACGTCGGGAACGGAATATCGGCGTATCTTTTCGATGCGTGGAAACTCATAATCGGCGCGTACGTCACGTAGCCATGCTTCTTCAGCGGTGTATCTTCAGCTTCGTTCAAGTCGTCTTTGCCGAAGAGGAACCCAAACGGTTCGGTGGCATTATCCTGGAAGGGAGGCAATGAGGTTAGCATTGCCCCAAGTACAAGGGGAGAGATTGAAATCGCGCGCTCACCTTCAGATGGGGATATTTTTGCTTGTTCACAAAGAATTCGCAGTCAGGAATGTTGCGGTTCTTGCATGCGTCTTCAAGCCTAGAAAGAATAGACGCAGTCGTTAGTTGTCCGTAGCACGATAACCTTTCAGGTCCTGTTAGGCCCAAATCCTGCACGTACAAATCCCGCAGCTGCAGCAGCTCGCGATCGTCCCACAGCTGAGCTACCGATTGCTGCTGACCACTGCTGTCACGACCGTTGGTGCGACTGCTGCTGCCTCCGCGCGTGTCTTCGCTGTGGATCGTGTTGCCGTCGCTCCACCACGTGCGCGCGTCACCATCGTAGTCCTGTGGCCCGTAATGACGCTGTTTCTCTGCTCAGTCACGCCCCAACACGCAGCAGTGAGTCTCACGTAAAAATCTATGCGCAACTGGCACAACGTTCGGAACGCACCACGAAAATACTGGTGCATCGACCCGTCGCTGCTGTCGAACGCGAGCTGGTCGCCCCAGGTGTTCTCAAAGTCCTTGTTCGCGAACGGCGCGAACACGACGACACGGCGTCGACGGATCATCACGAGCACGCCGCAGCGCGTGTGGTGGAACAGATACTTGAGCGTGTGGATCGTCGACTCGCGCGTGGTGAGCTGGTGGAACGGCAAGTTGAGCCGCGCGTCGACGCCGGCCGCTGCGACGGCGCCGTCGCCCAGCACGAACCGGTTCTGTGCGTCGAGCTCCGCGGCGGGCGCCTCGGGCGGGTACCGCTGGTCGTACTCGTCCATCTTGGGCAGCAGCACGCTCTCGATCTGGCGCCAGTCCACGAGCGTCGTGAGCAGGTGCTGCAGCGCCGGGAAGTCCGGGTTCGACCCGCGCCAGCAGTGGCGCCGCACAAAGTCCTCGCACTCGGACTTGGTCGCGAACTTGGGCACGCCGCCGGCGCCGTCCGTGAGCACCACGCGGCGCCACTCGGGCGTCTCCTCGTCCTCGAACGCGAAGATGCCGCGCACGGTCGGGCGGTCGTCCATGGTGTTGGCGGGCTGGAGGAAATGGACGAGGGGGGAAACCACAGCTCCAGGAGGATCTCGAATTACTGGATTGACCTGCTTTGGAAATGTGAATTACATAGTCATGGAATGGGTTCATTAGTGTGGGCCACACTGTGCGAGGATTCAATGGGGATGTGCGTGCGCGGGCTGGGTCCACAATAGAATGCATGAGTCAGTTAGTTGGCGAGCACAGGCTGGGTCAATACCGTAAGTGTCTTGTAAAATCACAGGCTTGAGAACTGTTATGGTCCACTATTAAGTGCCGTTAACAATCTATAGGATGATTCAACACAGCAATATAAAGCTTTGTACATAGCCGTGACGACGTAACTATCCATTATTGCAGGCATGTAACCTGTAATTTTTTAAAACATGACAAATACCTTCGCCAGCCAGGGAGCACGGGCTGGTGTACAATAGAATTCATGAGTCAGGAGCACGGGCAGGTGCCACCATCTGAGGGTTCGAAGAAAATGCGTCCTGTGTTTTCAGTTTTTTCGAACTGTGGGATCACATTCTGTGACACGGCGGAGGGCGTATTTGCTTTTTTGTTCTCTTGCTATGGAATGTGCTCCCAATGGGAGTCCCATCACACGCACAGTCCAGCTGCTCCGGACACAGAGTTTTACTGACAAAAAAGCAGAGAAAGCACAGAGTAAAAGACCAACCCGCACCTTTTTGCGCGACGGTGTGAGGGGAGGTGAAACCGAGAACAGCGCGAGTCCCTTTGCACCTCCCCATCAAGGCGAGAAGAACCAAACAAAAACCAACACACAAGGCTTTCCACAACGCCATTCCCCAACTTCCCTGGGCCCGAGCCCCTCCCAACGTTTCCTCCTCACTCATCCGGAAGCGCGCGGAAACCCCCAACATGCAGGCCCTCTCGCCTTCCCACACGGGCTCGCCCTCGTCGCCGGGCGGCTCGGCGTCCTCGCCACCGGCCGCGCGGCGCAATCGCTTGAGCGCGCGCAGCCAGGGCAGCGGCAGCGGCCGCCCGCCGCTGCGGCGTCCGCCGGGCGCGACCGCGAGCGCCAACGGCGAGGCCGACGGCCCGTTGTCGCCCGACTCGGCGGCGTCCGGCGAGCGCGGCTCGATGCCGCGCCGCAACGATCAATTTGCGCACGACTTTGTGAAGCGCGACTCGGTCGCGGACATCCACCGGCAGGTGCGCGGCGGGCAGGCCGACAACGACTACGAAGTGCGCGTGTTCCAGGAGGAGCCCGTGGTCAAAGTGCTTGGCGGCCGCTCCGAGGACGCGTGGCCCACGCGGTATGTCGAGTACGACGTGGAGCTCCACTACCGCAACTTCAAGTGGCAGGTGGAGATCCCCAAGTCGACGATCTACGGGCTCTGGTTCTTCGTCAAGAGCAAGATGCACGGGCTGCTGAACCGCAACCACCACCACAACAACAACAATGCCGCCAGCAATCGGGCCATGAGCATGCGCAGCGAGCGCGACCCGGCCACGGGCGCCGCGGCCGCCTACTCGACGTGGAACCTGCCGCAGATGCGCAAGCTCTTCCTCGCCAACGCCGAAAAGTCGGTGAGCCCCGAGATGGTCGCGCTCGTTCAACAGTACCTCGATGAAGTGATCAAAGTGCCGGCGCTCCTCCACACGTCGTACGTGTCGGAGATGTTCCAGGTGAGCCTAAGCACGTTCGACGACGAGGAAGGCTACACCTCTGTGCGCGAGGGCTGGCTTCGAGTGCGCATGTGGCTCAAGGGCAACCAGGAGAACGTGCGCATCAACCGCGGCGCGGTGACCTGCGATAATGAGTGCTTCAACTGCATGTGCGTGGTCAAGCGCGTGAACTTCAAGTCCAAGAAGTGGGGCTGGGTCGCGCTCAAGCACAGCAGCATTGCCGTCTTCCCGTCGATCCAGGACACGCGCGCGAGTGAGGTGTTTTTGATTGACCAAAAGTTCAACATCGAGCGCGGCATCCAGTCGGCCGGCTCCAACACGGCGCTGCTCGTGTCCAACTCGACCTACGTCATGCAGCTTGAGGCCAAGACCAAGCAGTCGATTGTGAAGTGGGCGAACGATATTCGAAAGGCCGCGGAGAAGAGCGACTGGTCGCAGAGCCACCGTGATGACTCGTTTGCCATCCCGCGCAACCCCAGCCAGATTGCGTCGTTTGCTAAGTGGTTCGTCGATGGCAAGGACGCTTATGCGAGCATCTATGAAGGTATCCGCTCCGCGCGAAAGGAGATTTTTATCGCTGGCTGGTGGATCTGTCCTACGATTCATCTCCTACGCCCAGCAGCACTGTTCCCCCACTCGAGACTGGATGTGTTGCTCCAGAAGAAAGCGGAAGAGGGCGTCAAGATCTACATTCTCATGTACAAGGAAGTTTCTGTTGCGCTGACGTTGAACAGCAACTTCTCAAAGAACGTGTTCCGTCGACTCCACGCAAACGTTCACGTTCTCCGTGACCCCGACTTCCTGATGAAACACCTCGGCATGTGGTCGCACCACGAAAAGATCGTCAGCATTGATCAGAAAGTGACATTCGTGGGCGGTCTCGATCTATGTTTTGGTCGCTGGGACACACACAGCCACGAGCTCTTTGATGACCCGAATGAGCGGACAAACTTCGTCGGCAAAGACTACTCGAACCCTCGTGTCAAGGACTTCGTCGACGTGCATCAGCCTGAGAAGGATCTTGTCGACCGAAAGATTGTGCCACGTATGCCATGGCATGATTGTCACTGCCGTCTGGAAGGCCAGCCGGCGCGAGATGTTGCTCGCCATTTTATCCAGCGTTGGAACTACTCGGTGTCCACACGAAGCAAAACATCGAAGCTGCACCACTTGGTTCCAATGAAAGGTTGCCAACGAGTCGTCATCAAGACGGCCAACAGCTCCCGGCGCCTTACGCGGCGGTTGCAAAAGGCGGTTAACGCGGTGCGAGTAATGCACGGACTGCGTAAAGGTACGATCGCTGGTGAGCAGGAGAACCGCCGCATGTCGTACGGCAGCTCTCCAAATCTGTCTCCGATCAAGGCGTCGTCTCCTCTCGAGGGGGACACCCCCCGGAGATTTGTCGAGGATGACACGGCAACTACGAAGGCGAAACATGATCCTGGTCATGCAGCACCTCGTGGATTCAACCTCAACCGCCGTTTGTCGCGGGAGTTGAGTGACCTTGAAGGACTCAGAGAGCTAGATGAAGTGGAAAGCGAGAACCAACAGGATGAGTACAACGAAGACGAGTACACGACAGAGCTCATCAACGAGCAGAGAGGGTATGCAGCCTCGGTCCAGGTACTGCGAAGTATCTCGTTGTGGTCGGGTGGCTGCCCGACGGAGCGCAGCATCCAGAACGCCTACATCCGCCTCATTGGTTCGGCGAGTCACTTCATCTACATTGAGAACCAGTTTTTCGTGTCCGGATTGGAGGGCGACCACGGCTGCTCGAACCGCATCGCCAACGCGCTTCTTGAGCGTATTCGTCGTGCCGCAGCCAACAAGGAAGCATTCCGCGTGATGGTCATCATGCCGCTGCTCCCAGCGTTCCAGGGTAAGGTCGAAGACAAAGAAGCCAGCAGTCTGCGGGGCGTGATGCACTGGCAGTATCGCTCGATTTGCCGCGGCGAGAACTCGATCTACCACCAACTTTTCAAAGAACTCGAAGATCCGTTCGAGTACCTCGCTTTCTATGGGTTGCGCACACACAACTTCACGGACGGCCAACCCGAGACTGAGCAAGTGTACATACACAGCAAGGTCATGATCGTAGACGACCGTAGTTGCATTATCGGCTCGGCGAACATCAATGAGCGCAGCATGAACGGTGACCGCGACTCGGAGATCGCCGTGCTCGTGGAAGACACGGAGATGGAAGACAGCGTCAAGCTCGCCGGCGGCTCGTTCAGCGTGGGCAAGTTTGCTCACTCTTTCCGCATGAAGTTGTTCGAGGAGCACTTTGGCATCACACCGGGCACCGACCAGTACAAGGCCTACACGGACCCGGTGATCGCGGATACATGGTTCACGATGCAGGAACACGCGATGAAGAACTGTCAGATCTACGAGTCGGTCTTTGGCTGCCTACCGTCGGACAATGTGCTCTCGTTCAAGCAGATCAACTTGTTCCACGAACAAGTCGCGAACGGCACGACCCCGGCCGTGACGCGAGACCATCCGAGCACGAGTAACGCCTCCAGGTCGGGCCACCGTCGTACACGCATGGACAGTGCAACGCCCCCGCTGGTATCTCCGCCAGGTAGCGCAAAGCAGCTCCCATCGCCGACCACTTCGACCACGCCGCGTCGCCAGGACGGCCGCAAACCCACCAAGGTCGTCGAGCAAGAGGACCCGATCCACAATAACGAGATCGAGATCGACGCCGGCCAGATGTCGCCCATGCCCCCAGCAGTCGAGGAGGGCGCACCTCCCGGCTCCCCGCTGGCGGATGGCGAAAGCGCGGCCGGCTCGCCGCCGGCGTCGCCGTCCAACCAGGCCGCGGACGCGGACGTGTCGGCCTCGGCCGCCTCCAAGCGCGCGTTTGACCGCGAGCGCTCGGGGATGCTCGGCAGCGCGATCCACCTGAACCTCCGTGAGGACGCGCAGATCCTCAAGCGCAAGGAGGAGCTCAAGGAGGTGCAGGGCCACATCGTCTACTTCCCGCTTAAGTTCCTCGCCGACGAGCCGCTCGAGCCCAAGCTGCTCCCCGCGGATCTGTTCCAGTAAGCTGGGAGGATATGTGTTCCATGGAGTCACATGTGACTCGCCATTTATGTTTTTTTTTTTGGTTCGCTATGCAACTGAATACACGTCGACAGACCACCTCTCGTTGCCTCCATATAGAGAGGGTGGCGGGAAGAATGATACGCATGTGTGTGTCGCCGCGGACCGATCACTATCTAGCCATGTGTCCCAGCTGAAAAATTCCCGGCACCCAGCGATACGCCAGCCCACTTCGCGCAAAAAGTGGGTATCGAACCTCTGATAACACATATCATTGGTACAGAGCATGACGATCACGAGCGACTTGAGACAGTTCTCGTGTTGTTGTGAACCGTTACCTCTATGGTTGAATAGTTCTGTGTTGCTCTGCGCTCGATTGGGTTGAGAATTTTCCATGTTCGAGAGCATTTGGCCGGGCCGCCTGCTCGCCGGTTTTATCGTTGGGCAACCGGTTCAGTCTTTCTCTTGTGGAGTTGGTGTGGGGATTTGGGCTTGTTCGTTTTTTCTCTTCCCCCGCAGAGCCAAAGAGAACGAGATCTCCGCCTTCACCCACAGTTGCACGTTCCCGCGGGGCCACCATCACCAACTCTTATCCGGTTGTTGGTAAATAAACCAACTCGCGCGTCGGGCGCCAACAGTCCAACAACCCACGAACGCCGCCATCCGCGCTCGACATCATGGGCCTCAAGGAGTGGCTCAGTCTCGACTTCTCCAAGCGCGCGGACGCCGCGACGGACCCGCCGTCGCCGCCGCCGCCCTCGCGCAAAGCCAGCTCCGTGCGCCCGCCGCGTCCGTACGCGCAAACGGCTGCCGCGCCTCCGCCGCCTCCCCCCGGGTCCGTCTCCGGGCGCCAGCGCCGCACCAGCGACGCACGCGGCAGCTACTACCAGACGCCGCGCCAAAACCAACACCAGCGCCACCAGCAGGCCGAGCCGTTCGCCGAGTACGGCGCCGACCGCCGCAGCGACTACCACGCGCCGCCGCGGCCGCGCCGGCCGTCCACCGCGAGCTCGAGCCAGTACCAGCAGCGCGCGTCGGTGCCGTCGCACCTCCCGCGTCAGCATAGTCGTGACTATACCCCCGGCTGGCCCGACCGCCGCGCCTACCAGTCCGAGAGCGGGTACTACTTTGAGGAGAACGGCGTCGACGACGAGGACCGCGCTAGCGCTGTCGGACGTCGCTCCAACCAGTGCGACCAGGAGCCGCCGCCGCCGCGACGGAGTGTGCGGTACGCCGACGCGTCCGGCGAGCCGATCGTCGTGAAGGGCCTCCAGCGCACGGCCAGTCTCCGCATGGCGCCCCACAGAGAACAAGCGCAGCAGGCGGCGTCGCCCCCTCCCGCGCCCCAGTCAATGCGTCGCATGTCGAGCTCCGCGTATGCGATGGAGCGTCGCTCGTCGCTCGCGGGCAATAACCAGCAGTCGCCGCCCCCGTCAGGCAGCCCCCAAAAGCCCGCGGAGCAACAACGGTCGAGTGTGCTTGACGCGCTGCGCTTTTCGTGGCTTGGAATCGGACGCTCATCGGACTCGAGTGACAACCGTCTGAGCCAGTTGGCCACCGAAATGCCGCGGCGCTCGTCGATCCAGCGTCCTGTGAACGAAGATGCCGAGATTGTGATGCAAGGATGGCTCGACAAGTGCGGCCAGCAGTTCAAGACGTGGAAGTGGCGCTTCTTCGTGCTGCGAGCTGATGGGGTGCTTGCGTACTATGCCGACGAACACATGAAGAAATACAAAGGCGCGATCAATGTCGGGTACGGGTCGAAGGCGGATATCTCGATGCAGTCGAACCTAATCGAGAAGAAAAACGTGTTTATGATCGCGACGGGCAGCCGCAACATGATGATCTCGGCACCGTCCCAGAAGATGATGACCAAGTGGATTGCCAAGCTGCACGCGGCCGGTGCTACACCGTCTGAGCCATGGGATCCGTCAAAGAAAACCGTCAACTATTTCGTTCGCGACACGGAATGCCCACACGAGTGGAAGAGGTACGATGACCCGACATCGTACATCCATATGGAAGGCTGCCTGATGAAGCGCGGACACGTCAACAAGAACTGGAAGAACCGCTTCTTCCGAGTTGAACGTGGTGAGCTGCGCTACTACACTGAAGGTCAAGAACAGCTCAAGGGCTCCGTGGATCTCAAGGGCACGATTGTTAGTCCGGGAATGACCCAGTCACCCGATGGGCTCAAGAACTACTTTGTGCTCACGTCCAAGGACGGCAAGTTCGAGATGCATCTGAGTGCGCCAAACGAGCAGACAATGCATCGCTGGATTGAAGCACTACAAGAAGCGCAGACTGCATTGGGTGGTACAGGAGCAAAGGGTACCGTGTCGGGACTTGCTCTTGTTGTCAAGCGTGCTGAAGAGATCCCGCTGGCGAAGGAAGAGGTTGTGTATGAAGCCCCGGAGCTGATCAATGTTGAGCTGGAACGCCGTATGGAGTCATTGATCGTGGTCAGCTGTCGTGCGGGTACGGTTCCCGTCGGCAGCCAGTTGATCGCGGTCGGAGGTCGCAGCATTCTTCGTGAGTCGTACGCTACGGCTCGTCACGCCTTACGTGCTGCGATCTGTCCCCTGAAGCTGCACTTTCTCGTGCCGCCGTACAAGAAAGGCGAGCTCATCAAGAAGTCCCGTTCGGGCTTCGAAAACTGGAAACGCCGCGTCGTTATTCTCACAAACGGCGAGCTCCAGTACTATAAGGAAGTGGCTTCTTCGAGCGAAGCGAAAACGCTCAAGCACCGAAAGACGTTCCCACTCTACGGGTGCTACCTCAATCTCATCCAGATGCCCGGTCGCGAGTTTTGCATCATTGTTGCTCGGTCGCCGACCGACAAACTTGTGTTGGAGGCCCGCAACGAAGAGGAGCGCATCGAGTGGGCGAGCGTGATCTACTGTAGCATCCGAATGGTGTCACAGGGCGTCACACCTGGCCACATTGAGAACCTTCAGCTCGAAGTCGCACGAGACCCAAGCACAGTGCATCCGTCCGACATCGACGGCAGCTTCAAGAATGACGCCCCGCTCTCCTACTGAGGATGAGATTTTCTCCCCAAAGCATCCCCCACCAGCACTCCGCACTGGTACATTCTACGACTCGTGAAGCACCTCAAGAAGGCCACGAGGGACTACTGAAGAGGCCCTTGCCTGGGACAGGGCCCAGAACTTTCATAATTGGATACCGCAGTAAATAGCGTCGTAATGAAATGGAAATGAGTGAGTGATCGCACTCGTCAGGTGGCGAAAGGCCGCTGCGGGTTTCTCGTTGCGCATGGCACGGATCCGGCGGACCCTTGAAGTCTCATGAACAGCCTCACCGCGTTTTGCCAACTCTCTCACTGAACGCAACTCGTTCTGGGTCACAGTTTACCTCTTAAAACGCATAACCCACAATATGCAATTCTGGAAAAGCGATCCTTCACGGATGCTTCGAGTTTTTTTCTTCTTTTGTGGGGTTGCAGTTTTTTTTTTGATCGGCCGTCCGCTTGTGGTCGTTGGCTCGGGCACAAAAATCGAGTGGGCGAACTTTGGTTGGAGCATTTTGCGCGCTTGATCACTCGGCTGCGTTCTTGCCCGGAGGAGCCTCTTGGTGGAAACGTCCCTACGGCCGTCCAACAACGCGTTTGTTGGGCTCGCTTCGAACCGTGCTCCGTGCCGTCGTTGGGGCTCGATTGATCTCACAGGCGATCCGCGCAGCTCTCCGAGTCGGTGGCGCCCTCAGCACTATCCCACTGCTTTCCCCCCGCGCGTTTCGCCGTCGCGCTCGCCTCGCACCTCGGATCGACCTCCACCGCGCGGGCAGCGGCGCCGTGGCGAGCAATTTTCTTTTCTTCCCCGCGTTTCTTCCCCGACTTTATCGGCACGCGCCAACACACCAACAACATCAGATTTGCCGAGCAGCGGGCGTGTGTGTGAGAAAAAGGCCACCAACGCGCGCGGTCCGGGACGAAAGGGAGGGGGGAAACCACCAACAGAAGCCAAAAGCACGGAAGCTAACGTGAATCATGGCGGCGACGGCGACGGCGACGACGGCCGCGCCGATGGCCACGGGCGGGGACGACAGCCTCTACCCCATCGCGATCCTCGTGGACGAGCTCAAGCACGAGGACGCGCAGCTGCGGCTCAACGCCATGCGCCAGATCCTCGTGATTGGTACGCGGCGCGTTGGCTCATTTTATTGGAATCGTCCAACAGACACCCCAGGCGGGTGGATCCACCAACCGGACGCTCTGTTTCTCATCGTTGTTGTTTCTCGTTTCTGCGCTCCCTTCAGCGTCGGCGCTCGGTCCGGAACGCACGCGCGACGAGCTCCTGCCGTTCCTCAATGGTGCGCGTCGTTCATTTTTTTTTTTTGTAGAAAAAGTTGGCGCGTCTAACGGACAACAATGTGGTGCTGTAGACTCGCTGGACGACGACGACGAGGTGCTGCTGGTCATGGCCGA
Organism: Pythium rhizo-oryzae; assembly: GCA_027475725.1. Classification (NCBI taxonomy): domain Eukaryota; phylum Oomycota; class Peronosporomycetes; order Pythiales; family Pythiaceae; genus Pythium; species Pythium rhizo-oryzae. The sequence goes on along the minus strand of JAMFLL010000279.1, from coordinate 18,778 downwards.
GGAGCTTGGCAAGTGCGTGGACGTCGTGGGCGGCCCGGCGAGCGCGTTCCCGCTGCTCACGCCGCTCGAGTCGCTCGCGACAGTGGACGAGGCCTCGGTGCGCGACATGGTGCGTTTAACCACCTCAGTTTTCTCTCTTTGTTTCTTCTTTTACTAAACGCACAAATGTGCGTGATGCTTTCGCTAGGCTGTCCGATCGATCTGCCATATCGTGGAGCAGATGCAGGGCGACCACATTGCCGAGCACTTCGTTGCCGTGCTGCGCCGCCTCGTGACCCGCGACTGGTTCACGTCGCGCATCGCGGCGTGTAACCTTTTCCACGTGGGGTACGCGCGCGTGCCCGCAGCCATCCAGGTCGAGATGCGCGGCATGTTCGCGCAGCTCTGCCGCGACGACACGCCCATGGTCCGCAAGGCCGCGGCCGCCGCACTCGGCAACTTTGCGCTCGTGGTGCGTGGCCCCAAACATCCGATCCGAGGGGCATTGAGGAAAGTGACCTAACGCTTTGTTGTCAATATGTAGATGGACCCGGCGAGCGCGACCACCGACATGGTGCCGCACTTTTTGGCGCTTGCGCAGGACCGCCAGGACTCGGTCAGAATACATGCGGTCGACAACGCCGTGGCGCTCGCACGCCTCGTGCCCATGGAGGTACTCAACAACCAGGTGCTCCCGACCGTGTTCGAGGTCGCGAGGGACGGCTCGTGGCGCGTGCGCTGGTCGGTCGCAAACCGATTCCCGGAGATCTGTGCTGTCACGAACGCCGAGCTTGTCAACTCGACCATGTGTGACTGCCTTGTCGCGCTCCTCCAGGACTCGGAGGCCGAGGTGCGCACGTCGGCGACCTCGAGGGCTGCGGCCGTGTGCCGCGTGCTGCAGCCGCAACGTATCGTCGAGAAGATCGTGCCATGCTTCCAATCGCTCGCGCGCGACCTCTCGGACCACGTGCGCTCTGCGCTGGCCTCGGTCGTGATGACCGTCGCGCCCTTCCTTGGTCGTGATCTCACGATCGAAAACTTGCTCCCGCTGTTTCTCTTGGTACGATTCTGGATGGACCCTGTGGCTTCCGTTGTCATCGATGCTAACTTGTGTCTCGATTGGATTTAGCTTCTCAACGACCAGAACTCGGAAGTGCGTCTCAATGTGATCTCGAATCTGGAAGAGAGCAATACGGTACGTTGCCCTTCAGGCTCGCTGAAGGCAATGCCTAAAAGTCATGGATACGTTAGCTTACCTCTGATTCGGTGCAGGTGATCGGCATTGAGCTGCTTTCGCAGTCGTTGTTACCGGCAATCGTCCACCTGGCAGAGGACCGCCAGTGGCGGGTGCGCCTCGCTATCATAGAATACATCCCGAAGCTCGCGAGCCAGCTGGGACAGCAGTACTTTGAGGAACAATTGTCCTCGCTCTGCATGTCGTGGCTAGCGGACAACGTCTTCTCCATCCGAGGTGCGGTTCACCCTCGCCGTGCTCTGTGCGGGTTCACTCATTGAACTGACCCCACACGCTTTCACCCATTGCACAGAGGCCGCCACGGTCAACTTGCGTCAGCTCTCGGAGGCATTCGGCGTCGAGTGGTCTTGTCAGCATATTGTGCCGCGAATCGTCGACATGCATTCGGACGCCAACTATCTCCACCGACTGACGTCGCTGTACGCTGTGAAGACGCTGTCGGAAGTGTTGACCCCCGAGGCCGTGCAAGAATTTCTCATCCCGCTCACGATCAGCCTCGCTCAGGTGCGTTCACTCACCGTTGTGGCACGATTTCTGTTTATATAGATGACCTAACGCTACTTGGCTGTTGGTGTCTCCCTCAGGATCCGGTGCCGAACATTCGCTTCAACGTCGCCAAGACGCTCGAGACCGTCGCACCGCGCGTGACTGCCAGCACGCTCGACGGGCAGATCAAGCCGTGCCTCCAGGCGCTGCTGCAGGACGCCGACAGCGACGTGGTCTACTTTGCGAACCGCGCGCTGTCGAAGTGCTAGAAAAGAAGGATGTGACGCCCGCTCGAACTGCAGCAACTAGGTCAGTAAATCACTTGCAATCCATTTCATGTGTTTTTTCTTCTTCTCGCGTGTTTCGCCGACAAGCGCCGTGGCTGGTCTGAATCGAGCCGCTACGATGGCGTATTGCCATGATGGCGATACCGGGTACTGTTCGGTATCAGTGGCGCCGTGTTTTCTGGCTCCGGAACTCGTACATTTCCTCGGCCACCCACCATCGCCAGAGCGCGTCGAAGCCCACGCCGTCGGAATCTTGTGGCTTCTCCGAAGCCACCCCGCCGTGGGCATGGATTTGTCTCCAGATTTCGTCAACCTCATCCCCTGTGAGCGCTGTCTGGGCGCCTAGATCACGCGCGAAGACTGCGAGCTGATCCCGGTGGAGAACCCCGCGATCGTCATGTGCGATCGCCAGTTGATCAAAGGACTTTCGCAAAATCTCGCGCTCCCCAGCGTTTTCCAGTGGGCTCCGCGCGACTTTGTCTAGTTTGGCCCACGTGTCAAGATCGAGCGCCAGTGTCTCGCGCTTGTGGCGCTGCGGTAGACACGTCATGATGGGTAAGCAAAGAGCCGCAGAACCACACCTTGTTCTCTAAGTGACACTAGTGTACGCACCGCGAGGCTCTCGGCGGTGTGGTCACCTTGCGCATTGGCAAGCTGGATCGCGTCATCGTACTTTGCCAGCGCGTCTGTGTTTTCCTACCAAAAAGAAAGCCGTTTAGTTCATCACGTGATCCGTGGAGCGATCCGCATGCGAAACGCAGCACGCACGCCACGAAGGACCAGCAGCTCGGCTTCCTCCACGAGCACGAGCACTCGACCGTGCGCAGCGCTTTTGCTGCTGGCCATGTCGCCATCCTGTAATCCGATAACATTAGCGACGATTGAAGTCCATGACACGTAATGATCGCCCTGTACGTACAAAGTATATCTGTCGTGCGCTTGTTAGGCACTCAGCGGCGCCGACAAGCGATGGTTCATCCAGCGGCGTCGGCTGCAGCTCGAACGAAGCGGTCGCATCGCGGCTGCAACTGCCTGTGAAGGCCGATCTTGCCGCCTCAAGTCGGCGGATCCGTGCCAAGGCAAGCCAACACTGCCCCTGCTGGACCAGCACGTCGCGCACGCGCAGGAACGCGAAGTCGGGGTGCTTCTTGTCCCTTGCGGCCGTGAGCAGCGCGTTCTGCGCAGTGATTGCGGCAAGCAACTTGGTCTCCTGAGCTGTCACTTCCATGTCGCGTGCTTTCCCAAGATTGAACGCTCTTTATAGGGAGGGCGCACCGCTTCGTGACGTTTGGTCGGCAACGCGTAGGAACTTCAGGTTCTCTGTATGATACTAATAAATGGGGAAAGACGAACTCTTCCGCGCAACGTCAACCGGTGCGCGACGACGTACGATCACTAACGATCTACGATAAAAATGCGGATTCCACGAGAGCCAATCCGTCTCTGGTCTTCACTCGTCTCGGTGGTGCTTCAGGTGACTTCAATCGCGAAAACGAATGCAACTCTGCTACCAGCGAGCGCTCGCTGACGACTGGTCCGCGTGGTGGTGCTCGTGGTGATCTTCGTGGCGCCGACGCTCTTCATAGTCTTGATCGTCAGTCGGGAGCTCGAACCGACACACGGGGCAAGAATTGTGCATCTTGAGCCATGGCGTGATGCAATCTGGGTGGAATGAGTGCGCACACGGGAGATCCTTCGCGTCATCGTCAACCGCGAACAGGTCCTTGCAAACGGCGCATTCAGCATTGGCGTCCACTTCGCGCTGTTCAACCTTGTGCGACGGCAGTTTTTCAACGACCTCCTTCGCGGCGGGTGGCGCACCATGCTACACAAGCGACCCCAGCACACGTTAGTCCGCCATGTATGCCCCTGACAGTGACGTAGCCCAGACCCAACGTACTCGGTTCGGGTCGTTCTGCATGAGCTGGTTGATGAGCTGGCTCAGATGGTTTGGGCCGAGCGCGTAGTCTCCGGGGTTCCCGACAAAGCCGCCGCCTCCAAATGGTCCGTTCATCGCACCAGCGAGCAGTCCAAAGAGACCACCGCCACCGAGCTCCCCCAAGCCGCCATCGCCCGAGCTCGTCACGTAAAACTCCACGGGGGTGCCGTTGCTGCGGATGATCCGCGCAGTGCGCGCGCCGCCCGCTGCGGCGGCGCCTCCACCGCTCACGAGCTGCTGGAGAAGCCTAAAAGTCCGAAGCGCACACACGAGTGAGCAACCTACCATCACCCACACGCTGAACGGCAAACACACAAGAGAATGCGCATATGCAACAGCGAGGAAACGAAAAAAGATACCACTCACTCGGTCAGCGGGGACGGCGCCTCGCCCGCCGTCGCGCCCGCCGCGTTGGACCCGCCCGACGGCGGTGTTCGCGGCGTCGCCACACGGGCCGCTGCGTCGTTGGCCGGCGCGCGAGGACCGAAGCCTTCGTGGATCTGCGACACGAACTCGTCCAGCGTCTGTCCATATCCGAGAATGGGTCGTCAGATCTTATGTCCGCGCCTCCCAGCGTGTGTTTGTCCACCAAAAAACGCACCTCGCGCGCCCCGTCCGCGGACTCGTCCGGCTGGCTCTCTGGCGCGGCACCTCCGCTGGCAGCGGTGGCGGGCTCCGCGAGAAACTGCTCCGGCGGGTCGTCCTAACAACGCCACAAGAGTGTGAGTGCCGTGGCACGTAGCACGGGGGGAAAGAACAGCGAGGCAAAAAAGCCCGCGGCATACCGGCTCGACTTCCTCGACAAAGTTGCCGCCGCACGTGGCGCAGCAGAGCTCGCCGCTGCCGTCGTCGGCGTCGCACGTGGCCACGTGGCGCGCGCACTCGTGGCACCAGAAGCGGCTCGTGCCATCGCCCGTGGCAGCGCCCGTGGCAGCGTCCGCCGCCGTGGGAGTTGCCGTGGTCACCATCGCCGCTGTTCCGGATGAGAGTGTGTGCGAGCGGCAAAGGGGAAATGGGGCCGAGCAAAGGAAACCAACAAGCCCGCGGCGCGGCATCAACAGGAAACAAGACGGGGTACAGTCCGAAGAACACGTCTCTGATTGGCTATTAATGATCATTTTCACCTCTGATTGGATGATTATGGGTCCTGGGTACGCTCACGTAACCTCGGGGGCGATGTCTCAGCAATCCGGATTTGCATGATGATGCGGGACCAGTATTGAAGTAGGGGATACATGGGGAATATGTGCGCGCTGCCTCTGTACTAATAGCGCCGCGCTTAGGCGTAGAGCTGCTTGGAGTAGGAGAAGAGGTCGTGGATGCCGCCCTCCTTCTGCGCGCACAGCGAGCGGCGCTCGAAGCGCAGCTGGTCGGCGTAGAGCCACTGGTGGAGCTGCGCGACGGACCGCACGCCGAGGTCCTGGAAGCCGTGGCGGATGCTCTGCTGCACGTACGGCAGGTATTGGTGGACGCTGCCCTGGTCGGTCACGGCGCCGGCCACGCCGAACGCGATGAGGTCCGCGGCGCTGCGGCCCTCGTGGACCGACGGCGCGTTGCTGCGCGCCTTGTGGCTGCCCGTGCCGTAGTACTGCTTGAGGCGCATGCCGTCCTGGAAAAAGTACTCGCCCGGCGCCTCGGACGTGCCCGCGAGGCTCGAGCCCATCATCACGCAGGACGCGCCGAGCGAAAGCGCCTTGATGGCCGCGCCCGACGTGCTGATGCCGCCGTCCGCGATCACGGGCACGCCGAACTCGTTCGCGACCAGCGCCGTGTTGTAGATGGCCGAGAGCTGCGCGCGGCCGACGGCCTTGATCATCTGCGACGTCGAGACGGACGCGACGCCCATGCCCACGCGCACAGCGTCCACGCCGGCCTCGAGCAGGTGGCGCAGCTGCCGCATGGTCACGACGTTGCCGCCGATGACGTCCACGCCCGCGTGCATGGCCTTGATGTGGCGCACGAGCTCGATCTGCGTGGTCGAGTCGCCCTGGCGCGCGTCCAGCACGAGCACATCCACACCCGCGGCCATGAGTGCGGCGATGCGCTCCTTGGCCTGCGGCTCGTCCACCGCGACCGCGGCGCCCACGAGCAGGCGGTGCGTCTCGGCGCTACGCAGCGCGTGCGGGTAGTCGCGCGCCTTGGCCAGGTCCGTGCGCGTGACGAGCGACACGAGCTGGTCGTCGCTGTTCACAATGGGCAGCGTGCCCTTCTTGGCCTCCTTGAGCGTCTTGTTGGCCTGCTCGAGCGTGCACGGGTACACGGCGACCGTGAGTTGCGTGCGCGGCACCATGACATCGCGCAGCGGCAGCGACCGGTCCTCGAGGAAGTCGACGTCGCGGCTCGTGACGAGCCCGACAAGCTTGCCGTTCACCTTGCCGTCCTCGGTGATGGGCACGCCCGACACCTTGAGCAGGTCGAGGTCGGCGATGGTGTGGCTCGGGCTGAGCACGCGCGGCGCGAGAATGAAGCCGTTCTCGTATGTCTTGACCGCGCGCACCATCTCGGCCTGGGCCTCGCTCGTGGTGTTGCAGTGAAGGATACCGATGCCGCCCTGCAGCGCCATGGCGATGGCCATCTCAGCCTCGGTCACCGAGTCCATCGGCGAGCTCACGATCGGCGCCGCGAGCTTGATGTTCTTGGTGAGACGAGACGACACGTCCACCTGCTCCACGCCAAAGTCGACTGCCAAGCACATGCGCTGTTAGTTTCTGCGGGCAATAGCACACGTGGCGAGGAGACAAGTCAACGTACTGTGGCCGGGCTACATATCGTCGGTAAGATGGACGATACGCGACGCAGTGCAGACAAAGGAGAGCAGGTTAGCTTCAGAGATCTATACAGCCCCAGAGCGAGTGGCCAAACGCACCAGAGCGATGATGTCGTCGAAGGTGAGACCGTGGGCCTCTTCGTCGCGGAAGAGCTGGCGCGCGCTGAAGCCGTCGTACAGTTCCTCGCTCATGGTGGCAGTGGTAGTGGCAGAGACGGGCTCGATGTGGAAGTTGGTTGTGGGCGGTCGCGCGCAGCGGAAGATGCGAATGGCGAGCGAGAGCGGTGGTGGTGCCGCTGCCGGACGGACGGCCATTGAAGAGCTACGCACGGTATTAGAAGAGCGCTCTTCTATTGAGGTGATGCGTGCGGTGCCGCACGAAGTGACACCAGAAACAGGTGAAACCATGATCCACGAATCAAAACAAGGTGGAGTGCAACAATGTATCCACCACGGAGCTGTTCATAAAGATGGGTTCGGTTGTATTCATACGCGGGCAACAGTGGCAGGGGGCGGTAGAGGAAGGGGGGAGGTCTTACAGATCTTCGTCAATGTCTTCGGCCGCGGCAGCCGCGGCGCCGCCGCCTATGCGGAAGTCCATGCTCTCGAGCTGCGCATTGAGGTCGTTCTCGGCGGCCTGGCCGATCTGCTGGCGCGCGGCGCGCCGCTTGAGCTTGCGCCACTGCTTGGCCTTGCGCCGCGCCATCTGCGCCGAGAGCGGGTTCAGCGGGTCGTTCGCAAATTTGGCGGTGAGCTGCTGGAGGCTGACATCCGGCACCTGGTACATCGCGTCGCCAAAGTCGTCGCCGCCGTCCATGTCGTCGTCCGAGCCCATGTCCGAGTCCGAGTCGTCCGAGTCACCCAGCGCCTGGCGCACACGCGACGCCGTCGACTCGTGCACAGCTGCCCCGGGACCGACAGCGGGGGCCGCGACCTCGATAGAACACGTCGGGCCACTCAGCGACGGCTTGGACATGTCGACATCGTTGCCCGACTCGGCCTCCTCGGGGATGAAGATACTCTTCGGGTTAAGCACCGTGTCGAGGTCAAACTCTTCGCTGTAGGAGGACACGATCTGCGTGTCGAGAATCGTGACCTTCTGGTCCGGTGGTGGCGTGAAGGACGGGATGCGTCCGCGGTTCCAGTCCTGCAGGATGATACGCGCGGCTGCGTGGCGGTCCGGGATGCCGCCCTTGCCCAGCTTGCCCTTGGCCTGAGCGACGAGCACAAGGAACTCGATCACGTCCGAGAACTTGGTCTGCGGGTCCAGACCATACAGCTGCACGAGCTGCGCGGGCTCGCAGCGCGACAGGATCACCTGCACGGCGCTGACGGGGTCGGCCATGGTCTCGGTGTTGACGCAGTTTCGCAGCAGCAGCGCGTTCGCGTCCGAGTGGTCGAAGACGATACCGGGGCAGTCGAGTAGCTTGATCTTGCTGTCGATGTGGACCTCCTGCATGACCTTGGTGTGGCCAGCGACGGAGGACACACTCGCGGCTTTGCTGCGCTTAAGCGAGTTGATCACGCTGCTCTTGCCGACGTTCGGGTAGCCGATCACGCCGACGGTGATCGCCGTCTTGATGTGGCTGTTGCGGCAGTAGTTCTTGAGCAGCTGCATGAGCGCATCCGTGCCCACGGCCTTGCTGCCGGCGACCATCTCGCCGTTGGCCTTGTCGGCCTTGCCGAAGCTCGCGCTGATGTGGTTCGTCTGCTGCTGCGTCGAGGCCTTAAACGCGACCGTCGGGTAGAACGTGCGCAGGTACGTGAGCCACGGCTGCAGCACGTGCGGCGGCACGAGGTCGATCTTGTTGAGCACGAGCACGATCTTCTTGCCCGAGCGGTTGCCGATAGCCTCCTCCATGTCCACCGTGCGGCAGCCCATGGGGTCGCGCGCGTCCAGCACCTCCAGGATCACGTCCGCGCGGTCCACGACCTTGCGCAGCTCCTTCATATACGCGCGGCGCGAGTTGTCGTTGATGTCGATCTCGGTGGACTTGACGCCGTCCTCGCCGCCGGCGAGCTCGCGCTGGAGCTGCTGCTTCTCGAAGCTCTCGTGGCTCTGCGCGGCCTTGCCCACGAGCTCCTCGAGGCTCGCGGCCTGCCCGCGGTGGCGGTTCACCTTGGCGAGTCGCAACTCCTCGCGCTTCTGCGTCAGCTGGTGCGCCGCGCGCTGCTTGTTGCCGCCCTTGAGCCGCAGAGCGAGCGCCGCGCCCGGTCGGTTGTTGCCGCTTCCTCCTCCGCCTCCTCCTCCGCCTCCGCCGCCTCCGCCGCCGCTGCGCATGGCCTGCGAGAGCCCATTGCGCTTGGCGTCGCGGCTCTTCTGGCCGCCGAAGCCGTTCTGCTTGCCGCTCTTGTTGCGCGCGCCGTGGTTGCCCTTGGTGCCCATGTTGGCTTCTGTGACGTTGCGTTGCGGAGACCTTGAGTGGGTTTGTTGGTTGGACCAGCTACAAACCTCTCGAATAGAGGACCAGACTACTAATTGAGACTGTAGCCAAAGCGAGGTCAGGTTTATTGAAAAGTACAAAACAAGGTGAGATAGTGGCGAGCGGAATGGCTACAGTCGGCAGAGCTGCTGGAAGAGATCCGCCGTGCGCGCGTCGTCGAACTGCGGGAGGGCAAGTGCTGAAGCGGCGCCGACGAGTGACATACCGGAGCCGCTCATGCGCGGCTTGAGCTCTGGAGGTGGTGCCTTGAGGGCATTGCGAGTGGAGGTCGATTGGGCCGGCGCAAGCATTTCGCGGAGCAGCTTCTGGATCTGATCTCCTGGGTTTGACGGGGGTGTTGACGTGGGTTGAAGAGACGCCAGCGAGGAGGAAGACCGATTGGTAGTGGTGTGTTGGTCTTGGTTGTTACTGAGCGGTGTTGCACCGACCGAGACGGTCTCGATGCCAAAGAGATCGTCGTACTCTGGGGGCGGGGAGGCGGGGCGCTGCACTGGCACTTGTGCTCGATTGATGGTCTTGTCGCCGACAAGCGACGCCCCTGGAGACCGCTTGTGGAAGAGCGCGACGTTTTGCCTCACTGGAGGGAGCGCAAATCCATCCGGGAGTGACTGTGCAGCGTACGAAGTAGTGTCTTGAGTTGCCTTCTTCTTCTGCTTCTTTGCTTTTAGGTTTCTGATAAACCAAGACATCAGTGAGCGAGGTTCGCAGTCTATGAGGAGCTCAACCATACAATGCACGTACGCATTCCTGCTCTTCTTGGATGAATTCTCGTTACAGCGCTGAGCGGCCATTTTCTTGCTGGAATCAGCACCAACGAGTCAGAACCATAGCCTACTGAGCTGCATTCCACACCGCGGGGAGACGTACATTCCACTCAACCCGGCACCCATCGCTTCTCTCTCCGAGGTTTTGGCTCGACGAACTGTGGCAGCCAGAGTCACCATAGCTGCCTCGTTATCGAACTCGTTGTTGTTGTCTCCGTACGATCGCAATCGGGCTTGTTGCGTTGCTTTCACATCTTCCGGTCGATGCCGTCCGCTCAACAGAGCTCGTCCCAACGGACTCGTCGCCATCTCCAGCGCATATCCCTCGAATCCTTCCATTCCCTCCATGGTCTCCGGGTGCTCCATGAAATCTGTCGCAAGCAGAGGCGCACCATTAGAAAATCAACGTCTTGCCAAGGAGTACTAGCCACGAGCCGTACAGCCTGGTGTTCGAGATCGCAGCATCATGTTCTCTAGCTTCAGTAAACGAATCTCTTCCTTCAAGTCGATAATCAGCTTCTCCTGTGATCACCCAGTAAACGTCAAGAGTCCACGTTGAAACAGAAATCAATCGAATAGAGTAGGGCACGGACATGCGGATTCAGCACTGCAGTCGGGCGGTTCTTGATCTTGGCGACGCCCATCGCAAATTCGAGAGTCCGCGTTGACTCAACTGCGAACTGCGGAGCCGAGTTGACACACGCGATCATCAGTGTCTTGCTGTTACCTCCCAAACTGTCAATCAAGAGCTACAACACGCCAAACGCTTCAGCGATCAATGTAACCTGCGATCCCAAACGACGTTGATCCCATGCAACCGCTCTTACCATGGTGAGCTTGGAGTCTCGATAGGGTACGAACTTGGATTTGCCGCTCCCACCAGCTTTGTTGTTGGCCGTCATCGCGTGGATCACTTTGCTCAGGCAATAGAGACTCTTGTTGATGTGGCCGGTCTCTTTGAGTTGCTGCCCGACTGCCCCGGTGTCATTGGCGCGCTCGCTCCCGGCCAAGTCCACAATGGTTAACTTGCCGTACTTCTTGGCGCCCAGTTCGGGGTCGCGCGGGGTGGAGTCGATGTATATCGTCACGAGGCAGTGGCTTCGGTTGGACCGTTCGTTCAGCAGATGGGCTGACTTGATACGGTTTGTCGCCGCCAGCTTAACCACACGAATAATCTCTTTCGCGGTCTTGCACTGCACGACGGTCGCGTTCTCTAGATAGAAACCGTGATCCTTGGAGTGGCGCACGGGTAGCGACTCCTTCTTCGTGTCAAAGAGGTCGCGCACTTGCTCGTTGTAGATCTCGACGCACGTCACGCGTAGCGTGTACTCGAACATAGCGCGGCGCTCGTCCGCCACTTCCATGAGCCGCATCGCTGCGCGCGGCAAGATGCCGTCGGTGTCACAAACGACCCCTCCTCCTCCGTACCCTTTCCCCGCTCCCGACGCAGAAACGTCCTCCTTGCCAAAGATCGTGAACGATTTGCCGGCGCCCGTCTGGCCGTACGCGAAAATGGTCACCGGGAAGCCGTCGAGCGCAGCCTCCACCAGCTCCGGTGCGCGGATCTCATCGAAGACATCGTGCTGTGTGATCTCCGTCGGTAGAAATGTTCCGCAGCGGAAGCTTGCAACGCTGGTGCGACTGGCGTCGCCGTACACGAGCACGTGCTGGCCGTCAGGGCTGGCGGCGATAGCTTCCTTTTGGAAAGACGAACTCCCAGAGTCAGAAAGCGGCCGTACGCGAACAGCAACTCGGATCTTCTCTTCCTTGGCTTCCATCAGGATCAGCGTTCGGCTCCAGCGCTCGCCGCATTCAAAGGTGGCTTCGATCAATACGCTCCCTCGCCCAGCCCCACTAGTTACGCGTTCAGCACGTCCAAACACAGCACGCACAAAAATACACTCTTGCATTGCATTTCCCACTCCATGGTTTCGCGTCATTCGTTCTATCGCTGGCGTAATATTACGTTGACATGGTGCGCATGAGCTTAGGGCTTGGCTGTGGCAGGATCTCTTCGGTGTGCACGGCATCAATATCCAAAGGAATGAGCTTCATGTCGCAGCCATCACGGTGCGGGCTTAGCTCAATCACCGTGTTTTCGTATGAGTCCAGATAGGGCACTTTGTCAGCGTGGATGCCCACAAAGTACCCGAGCAGACAACGCAAGATCGATTCGTTACAGATCACCAGCACGTCTCGCTTCATGCGCTCAAACTCGATGATCAGTGAGCGCAGGCGGCTGATGACGTCCACGTAGCTTTCACCGCCAACACCTGGATAGCGATATCGTAGCTTGTCCTGCTCACGTGCACGCGCGTGCTTTGGGTACAAGTGCTTGATCTCGTCGTGCGTGAGCCCTTCAAAGTCGCCACCGCCAAGCTCGTTCAACAGCGTTGTGGCCACGAATCGCTTGAGGTGCTTGGTCGACACGTAGCTCGCAGTCTGGCGCGATCGCTTCATGGCGCTTGTCCAAAGTTCAAACGGCCGCGTGAACTCCTGGCGATCGATAAAGTTCGCAATAGCCTTGGCCACACGATGGCCCTCGGGCGCAAGATCCGTGTCGAGCCCGAGAATGCCGCGGCAGCTCGTGATGCTGGCGCCGGGTCCGACAAGCCAAATACGGCGCGGGAAGAGGTGGATGTTTTGGAGCAGCGACACGATGTGGCTCTGCAGGAAGCCCTGGCAGAACCGCGCCTGGATCTTCTCGCCGGCGTTGTACACCTTGACGTAGCACACGTTGCCATCGTCTTCCGTGTCCTCGACGGTCTGGTACACCTTCTCGTACTCACGCACGCGCTGGATAAAGTCCGACAGCGCCTTCTCCGGGTCCTTCGTGTTGTAGTCGTCGTTCGAGCACTTGCGGCGGTAGTTGGCGTCCAGCAGCGCAGCGTTGTCGCAGATCGACTCGACAAACATCACGCGCACGTTGCGGTGCGACGCGACACGGTCCAAGATGTGCTTGCGTCGGATCTGCGTGGTGTTGGTCGCGTCGAACACGGCCACGTGGCCGTCGCCCTCGAGCCACTCGAGCAGCTCGTCCAGCACGCTCATGGCCATGTCCTCGCGCAGTCGCGTGGCGTCCGAGTTGGTGGCCGAGAAGAAGCTCGCGTCCTCGCCCGCGCGCCCAAGCTTGCGCCGGTAGTTGCCCACATTGAAAATCTTGGTGGGGAAACCGAGCCACTCGATGTACCGTGTCGCGCGGTTCACGACGAAGCTCTTGCCGCGCGCCGGCAGCCCGACCATGACCAGCACGAGCTTCTTCTGCGAGCTCATGAGCCCGTCGGTCGAGGCCGCGTCGCTGTCGCTCTCGTCGCCGCTTTCCGCCTTGCGCCACATCCAGTGCGAGCGACGGCCCTCGCCCACGGAGCTCAGGCGGTCGAGCCGCTGGTTCTCGAAGCGGCGCCGCATCGAGCGCCAGAAGAGCACGCGCTTCTTGGTGTCCGCGACCAGCTCCGCGAGCGCCTCGCGGTGCCGCACGAGCTGCACGGCGAGCAGCAGCCCCGCGGCGCCCGCGCAGAGCGCCGCCGGCGGCGCGAGCTTGGAGAGCGCGCCCATGTCGTTCAGGTGTTGGTGTTCTAGTTCTTTGTTGTCCGGCGTCTTTGAAGCTGACGTCGGTGATAGTGACATGCGGCTGTTGTGGTGCCTGGGTAGACTGGGTCCAGAGCGGAAGCAATGGGGTGCGTCATTGAAACGAGGGAAGGAAGCGAATCTTTCTCGAGTAGAAACGATAGATACGGGAAGGCTTTGAGAAGCTCAGGCTAATTAGCCTTGTTGGTGTCGAATGGCATGAATCGGGCAAAATGACGACGGCGCGGAGTGTGCGCCTGGAAGCGCGCGAGCGCGCGGCGCGGCGCATCCAGCGCGTGTTCCGCGGCTGGCGCACGCGCCGTCGCATCGTGTGGGCCGTGCGCGCGGATCTAGAGGCGTTCATGTGCGAGATGGAGGCGGAGTTCGAGATGGAGCGGCTGCTGCTCGGGCTGCCAAAGCCGCAGCAGCACGGCTGGCCGGACGATGGCGCGCGCGGCGCGGCGCTGCGGCTGCCGCGCATCCAGGACGACGTGTTTGGGTGGGAATCGTCGTTTCCGGCTACCCCCAGCGATTGCGAGTGTGCTGATGCGGACGTCGCTTCGGCGCAAGACTCGAACGCACCACAACAAAGTGCCGAAGAAGACAGCGACGTCGGAGAGGTTGTCGATGAAGAAGCGGGTGAACGCACAGACGTGCATCACAACGATGGTCACTCTGCAGTATCTCCCACGTCCGCCTCAGCCGTGTCATCGGAAGATGAAGGGGATGTTCCCAGAAAGGAACCAACCCTCGCTGACGGGGCAACGGAAGCATCATCACACGAGGTGCTGCGCGTCGACGAAGAGGATTATCCACATCCGGCGACGCTTTCTGAGGTATCAAATCCCGAAGAGGTGGAGCGAGAAGAACCTGTCGCGCCATCCGAGTCGGAAGTGGATCATAGTGACAAGAATGAAGTCAACGCGCCGCTCACCGTAGAGCACATCGTGGCGACGCATTCAAGGGCAGAGATCAAGCTCGAACTGGAATGGACGAGACAGGCGTTGCGCGACCGACTTCGGTACTTACGGAGCCGCAACCAAGTGGCCACTCATTCATAGTAGCAAGTCAACAACAGAGTTTAAAAGGAGGGGCAAGTTACCAAAACCTCTATTACCTATCGCCTACTACTAAGCAGAGAACAACCTCTGCATCGGTCACACTTACCTCTCGACACTCACTTTGAACTACTTAGAAGCGCAGCTCGTGGACGCGGTCGTTCTTCGTCAGCGAGAACTTGGCGTTCAGGTACGCGCGTAGGTACGCGTCGTTCTCGATCTTGGGCAAGAGCGCAGCGTCCACGGACTTCTGGTCCGTCTTGCGCTGCTCCGAGATGACGCGAGGGGCCTGATACAAACAGGAAGGGGGTCAACCGACCAGCTTCGAGGGGAGCTTAGTTTACGGAGAACCCGTCCGGCACAGCGATCCCAAGCGCTCGAAAATGTGCACAGCCTTCTTGGGCTCCACCATACAGGGGTCACCAACAGAGAAGGCGGACGGTCCGCGACGACAGTATAGACCAGCGAGATAGAGCTGCCTCTCCTCCCTCCATGGTTACGGAGGAAAAGACAGAGGCAGACTGAAATAGGCACAACATGAACTCAACGTACCGATTCGTCACCCGACTCGAAAAACTTGTCTTCGCCCGACTTCTTGGCGGCCGCGGGCTTGGCAAAGTACGCGTCGTCGATCTCCGGCAGCACGACGCCCTCCAAGTCGACCTTGGTCGACGTCGCGATCACGAACGCCTGGTTCACGCGGCGCAGCGGGACGCCGTTGATCTTGTACGGGCCCGTGACCAGCAGCGTGCCGGACGCGAGCTGCTTGAGGAACACGACGCGTTTGCCGCGGAAGCGGCCCGAGAGCAGGATGAGCACGGTGCCCGGCGTGATGGACTTGCGCAGCTTGGCCGGCTTCTGGCTGTTGCGCGCGGTCTTGGCCGACGGCAGCTTCTTCGGGATGTAGTCGGCCGGGTACCAGCGGCGCGTCGAGTACTGCGGCGCCTTCTTCTGGTCGTCGCTCGCAGCCGGCGCCGCGGCCGCGGGCTCCGCGCGCTTGTAGGCGAAGCGCCCGTTGCGGCGCGACTGGCTGTTGGCGCTGAAGGCGTTCACGCCCCGCGCGAGCTCAAAGTTGGCGCGCTTGCCGCTGGTGTTGGTGGCCATTTTCACGTTCCGGAGGGGAGAAGGAGAGAGGGAATGACAGGATGGAGGGGGACCTGCTGGATGGAGGGCTATTATAAGCCAATCAGAAACAATCAAATGCCTGATTGGATTATATTCACCTACTTGAGACCAATGACAGCTATCCTCCGATAATCCTCCGATATCTGCGACGTGTGCGACGGCTCTTACTGCTGGTTGTGCTTCTCGTACAGCGCCTTCTGCTTGGCGTAGTCCTTCGCGAGCTTCTTGAGCGCGCCCTTGCTGAGCGGCTCGCCAGCAGCGTCGTGGGTCGGCATGCCCTGTAAGTAAGAGAGAATTCGGGTCAGTACCAGCGATGCCAGAGTCTAGAATATGATCCAATATGATCCACCACTGACGGCGTACCTGCTCGTCAAACTTGGAGTACTTGTCCTTCTCGCCGAGGAACATCTCCTCGGGCTTGACCTTGGCCTTGGCCTCGAGCTCAGCCTTTTTGCGTGCCTCCTCCTCGAGGCGCAATCGCTTCTGCTCCTCCTTCTTGAGCTTCTCGTCGGCCTTCTTCTGGAGCTCCTCGAGCAGCTCCTCCTTGTTGGCGAGCTTCCAGATCGAGCTGCTGCCGGCACGGTCTTCGAGACGCACACCGGCGTGCGGGAGCTGCTCGTCACGGACGACGTCGCACAAATTGAGGATCGTGTTCGCGAGGTCCTTAACGCTGCCGCTGGCCATGCCCGAACGAGCGGCCTCGCGAATCTGGTCACGGAACTGCGCGAAGATGTCGAGCACTGGCGCGAGCACTGTCTCCTGGTCACCACCCTCAGCAGCGTTCAACGGGAAGCCAATGTCCGTGCCCGGCACAAGGCCGAACACACCGAGGATGTGGGTGATGTACTCGGCCGCCGAGCGGATGATCATCGACACGTGCTCGGTGTTGCTGGCCAGGTAGCGGTTCACCTCCTTCGCGAGCTGCTGCAAGTGGAAGATCGCGAGCGGCGTGTTCAGGTCATCCGCAAGCGCAATGTGGACCTTCTCCTTCGTGTCAAGCACGACGCCATTGAGCTTCTTCTCGACATCGGTCCACTTCTGGCTCTTCTCGACGCCCAGCTCGCGAAGCTTGGCCTTGACGTTCTGGAAGAACTCACTGAAGAAGCGCTCCACCGTCACAGCCTCGTCCATCGAGTTGTCGTTGTAGTCCATCGGCGTGTTGTACTTGTGGAGCAAGAACAGGAAGCGCAGCTGGCGAGCTGTGTTGTCCATCAGTGCTTCCTGGATCTTGACAAAGTTCTTCAAGCTCTTCGACATCTTGAGGCCTTCAATGTTCAGGTGGCCCGTGTGCACAAAGTAGTTCACCCACTGCGAGAAGTCAAAGTATGCCTCCGACTGCGCAATCTCGTTGTCGTGGTGCGGGAAGCGCAGGTCGATGCCACCCGAGTGGATATCGATCTGGCCACCGGCGAGGTGCTTGATGGTGTCGCTGGCCATGGCCGAGCATTCGATGTGCCAGCCCGGACGGCCCTCACCCCACGGTGACTGCCAGAACGGCTCGCCCTTCTTCGACTTCTTCCAGAGCACAAAGTCGCTCACGTTGCGCTTGTCGCTCTTACCCAGCGAGAGCGAGCCTTCGCCCTCGGCGAGCAGCTCCGACTGGCCAACGTTCTCGGGGAGCAGCTTGCCGTAGGCCTTGCCCTTGGACTGGCCAAACGCCGCGGTGTCAAAGTAGACCGAGCCGTTGCTCTCATACGCGTAGCCGTTCTTGATGATGCCCTCGACAAACTCGATGATCTCCGGCACGTACTCGCTCACGCGCGTGAGCACAGTCGGCGTCTTGATGTTGAGCAGCGCCATGTCCTCGAGGAACGACTTCTCCCAGTACTTGGAGAGCTCGGTCGTGCGGCGCATGTTCTCCTCGGCCGGCTGCTGCGACGCCCACTCCATCACGAGCTTGGTGCGCTCGTCCTTGTTCGCGGGCAGCTCCTGGCCGGCGTGGGCCTCGAGCCAGCCGTTCTCGGCGGCGCGGATGATGATCTTGTCGTCAATGTCCGTGACGTTCATGACGAGCTCGACCTCGTAGCCAAAGTAGTCCTCGAGGATGCGGCGCACGTAGTCGAAGCACGTGTACGTGCGGCCGTGGCCCAGGTGCGTCTGGTCGTACACGGTCGGGCCGCACATGTACCAGAGCACGCGCTTGCCCTTCATGGGCACGAAGGCGTTCTTGGTGCGCGTGAGCGAGTTGGAGAGGCGCAGCGGGTAGTGCTTCTCCCAGTACTCGACGAGCGAGTCCATCGGGCGCGGCGGGTACCACGTCGGCTGCTTCACGGTCGTCGCCATGGTCGATAGAGGGGCTGGTCTTGCGTGTCTTGATGGAGACTGAGCGGGCGGGTCCATGGACGTGTGAGCGAGCTTTGAGGAGAGAGAAAAGCGTTTTTTTGGAATGTGGTCATTTTCAGCCAATCCATGCCCACGTGGGATCCGCGAATGAGCGTGCCGGACGCGTTCTTGTGGCCAAGTTGGAAATGAATTCATCCTCTCTGACAGTGACATGTACCCAATGGCATTCTTTCGAGATGCAAAACCGGTATTCGGTCGGTGTTTTATCCGAAGGGGTGTGCGCTTCGAATGTCGCGCGAATGTAGCACGTTGCGCTGTCGCACGAGACCGCGACCCAGATGATTTCGGAACCCCACTCCGGATTCCAGAAAAATTTCGAACCACCCACTCCCGAAAGATCCGTAAATTACGGTACCCATGCCAGCGGCCGAGTCAGATTTGGCATTACCTACGTTTTGTATGCCCTCGAATCCTCGATCCGTTCCACCAATCGTCGCGAAGCGGGTCCAGTCCGGAGTCCGGCGTCCGGTGAGGACGGCGCCCACCTGCCCGACGCTTCCGTTCGTTCGTCCGGCGCGCAGGTCGGCAGATCCAGATTCCCCCCATCCAGCAAGTCCCCACACACAACCCCCCGGTGCGCTTCGAATGGCGTCGCTTGGTGTCGTGACGCGCACGCGGTCGCTGCTGCTGCTGCTCGCGCTCGCGCTGCTGGCGGCCGCGGCGCGCGCGCTCCACGAGCACCTGCTGGACGACGAGGCGTTCCAGGCGCTGGACGAAGACGACAAGGACGAGATGCGCAAGCGCGAGATCGAGAACTGCGTGCC
>JAMFLL010000278.1:0-47306 GCA_027475725.1 Pythium rhizo-oryzae | reverse complement strand
CTTGCGCAGCAGGCCGTTGTCGATGAGCACGGCGTGGAAGCGGTCGCCGAGCGCGCGCTGGAGCAGCACGGCCGCGACCGACGAGTCGACGCCGCCGCTCACGGCGCCGATCACGTGGCCCTCCGGACCGACGAGCATGCGCACCTCCTCGATGAACGCGTCGGCGATGTTGCGCATGTCCCAATCCGTGGGCGAGCCGCAGATGTCCACGACGAAGTTCTTGAGGATGTCCTTGCCAAGCGGCGAGTGCGTGACCTCCGGGTGGAACTGGATGCCGTAGAACTTCTTGGCGACGTTGACAATCGCCGTGTGCTCCGAGTTCTCGGTGAACGCGATGTCCACGAAGCCCTTGGGCACGGACGTGAGCTTGTCGCCGTGGCTCATCCAGACCTGGAACTCGCTGGGCAGGCCGTTGAAGAGCCCGCCGCAGTCCACGCCCTCCTTCTTGTGGACGATGGCCTTGCCGTACTCGCGGCGGTCGCACGGCGCCACGACGCCCTCGTTCGTGAACGCCAGCTCCTGGAGGCCGTAGCAGATGCCGAGCACCGGCAGCTTGAGCTCCTCGATGAGCTTCCAGACGCCGGGCTTGACGTGCGGCGCGCCCTCGTCGAAGACCGAGTTGGGGCCGCCCGAGAGGATGATGCCCGTGAGCTTGTGCTTCTTGAGCTCCTCCGGCTCGACGAGGCACGAGTAGAGCTCGCAGAAGACATGGAGCTCTGGTGGTACAGCCAAACAGCATTGCGTCAGCCTCTCTCTGTACCCATTCCTGAACCCCAAGCAGCGAGGGGAGCAAACGTACCACGCACGCGGCGCGCGATGAGGTGGCTGAACTGCGAGCCGAAGTCAAGGATCGCGATCTGCTCGCGGTTGGTCACGGGGGACGAGAGCTCGGCCATGGTTGCTGAGTCGGGTTAAAGACGGAATGCAACGAAAGCGGCGGGCGGCGCTTGGCGGCGGAGGGAGCGTCGATCGGTGGTACGGCACACGAGGAGATCAAAACCACCGGCTGACGTTCGTCCGTGCCCACCCATGCGTGCGGACCCCATTTCCACCAATCATCGTCGATTACCATCCAAAATCCACCAATCAATAGCGGAGACCTAGTCCAGGAGGACCAAAACCGAACGGTTGGTGGCCGCCTGTTGAAGTGCGTCCCGCCCGAGCGGGGAGATGCGCGGCATCCCACGCAGCACCACCGACTCGAGGTGGCGGCGGCGGGGTCCCGCGCTGCCCATCCCCTCGCCCTGCTGCTGCTGCTGCTGCTGCTGCACCACGCGCGACAGTGCCGGCGCCAAGTGGACCAACACGCCACGGTCCGAGAGCGCGTTGCCCGCGAGCGAGAGCACGCGCAGCGACTCGTTGGCGACGAGCGCGCGTGCAAGCGCCGGCGCCGCGGCGTCACCGACGTGGTTCTGGCTCAGGTCTAGCTTCCAGAGCAGCTTGCTGTGCGCGAGCGCCTCGGCCAGCGCCGCGGCGCCCGCGTTGCCCACGGCGCACGCCTCCAGGACGAGCTGCTCGAGCCTGCTGTGGCCGTGGCAGAGGCAAGTCGCGAGCGCCGCGACTGCGGCTGTGGTCAACGGGATGTTGCAGAGCACGAGCGACGCGACGGCGCTCCCTGGATGCCCAAGCACGCTCTGCAGAGACGCGGCGTGGGCGGCGCTCAGCCGGGCGTTGTAGAAAATGAGCTTTTGCGCCGGGCATGGCCGCTCGAGCGACGCCATCGCCTGCACGACGAGCTCCACGAGCTCCGCGCCACCGCCGTCGACAATGACGCTGGACGCGAAAGCGAGAAGCTGCTGGAGCTGTGGGGTCGTAAGGCAGGATAGACCGCCCCTGTGGTATGAAACGAGCAGAATCGTGAGCGCCATCGTGCTTGTAGGAAATATGTAGAAACATGTAACGTACGCGAAGGACACTTGTAAGATGCCGGACTGGCGCACACGATTCAACAGTGTGTAGAACAGTAGTGACGGGAGCTCTGCGCGCTAAGAGGGTGATGGTAGAGTGTTGTTAGGCCGCAAAATAGCGCAGTGTCAGGGGAGAGGCGTGAACGAACCTGCTCGAGTGTTTGTGGCGGAGCACCGACCCGGTGTGGGCTTGTTGGCGACTCCCACTTCATCGCCGTCCGCCACTTGTCTGAAGAAACTATAGCGCCGTTCGTCTTGGCCGCTGCGCGCACGGTAAGCGTGCTCTTCTCCAGCATACATTCTTCCCAGCGACGGAAACAGCGCTCAACGGGCTTAAGGTGCAGCGTCTCCAGCACGTGAGCACGTGCGGCTCGCTTCCTCAGCTCACGTTGTGCCTGTCGCTTCGCGATACGAGCTCTGTACATTCGCTGAATGCGCACCGCCGCCCTGTAGTTGCTCTCTTTCTCGACGCGAAGGACTCCAAGCCACTCGTGGAGACAGCGGGACACGTACTTGAGTTGCCGCTCTCGAGCGTGCGCTGCTGCACGAGCCTTGCGCGAGTCTCGTGTCCGCAACACGCGGCAGTACCGACGGTACGTGAGCCACGTCCTGATCGCCTTCTGGATACGTCGAGCCACGCGATCGCGGCGCCATCTCCGCGCTTGGACGCGTTGCTTTAGCTCCTTGAAGAACAGCACCGCCATCAATCGGAAGTTGGCCTGCAACGTGTTCAGGACGACACGCTGCCGACGGAGCTTGGCCAGCGAAGTGACGAGTCGGCGTCGCGTTCGCGCCCTCATGTACCATTTGGCAATCCTGGATGCGGCGTGCCGTCGGTCCACTCGGTTTTGTTCCGGTAGACTGGCTAACAACAGGAAGCAGACGCGCTTCACGTACGCGTCAGGCTTCCCGCGAAGCGTCATACCGGGCTCCTTCAGGATACGGTTGCACTCGGTGAGAAACCGTACGCGCTTCCGCGCTGCAAAGCCTCGATAGATACGCTGCACGACCATCGCAGAAACGTCCTGGACCTCCCACTGCATCTCTAGGAAGCGCACGAAGCCATCGAAAACTCTGCGAACCAATTGTTTTGCCGAACGAGAACGCATCGCGTTGACGACCACGGCGACACGGCGTCGTCGCGACCGAAGCCTTCGAACGACTCTTCGAGCAATCATACCGCGAGCGTGGCGCTGGATCGCAATGGCACTGCGGTGCTTCTGCATTCGATGAAAGAGCGCGTTGGCCGAGAGCGCACTCCAGGTGGATCGTAGTCTTTGCGTCACCTTGTCAGCCAATATGCGATGCATTAGCTCAGTCGCGAGCATGTGGCGCCGTAATTCGTGTCGATATCGCTTCCGCGCGAGGTGTCGCTGCCACGCGTGCTGGATGCGCCACGCCGCCTCTCGCTTTTCGTTGCGTCGCTCAAGGGTGAATTCGAACCAATGTTTCATTGCTGTCTGTTGAAGAGCACTCGACCGCTTTCCCAGGCAGAGCGAGATGATGTGCTCTTGGCGGGCGCGTGCCTGGAGCAGTCTCCGATAAAGGCGACGGCTGAGGAAGCTGCGGATCTGACGCTGGATGATCGACGAAGCACGCCACCGCTCTTGCCTTTGAAACTCAACAAACTTGAGCAAGTTCAGAAACGCACGCTTTTGGTTCACGGCTGAGCGATGGATCGCAAACCCATCGAGAAGGCTATTGTGTTTGGTTCGCAGCGCTCGTCGCATCTGAACCTCACGCTTTGCTTGGAAGATTTTGTGTAGGGATTGGACTTTTATCGCCGCGCTGTTCAGTTGACGCATGATTAGAAACCAGTCTTCCGCGGCCAGAGCATCGTTCTCTTCCCGTTCACGCTCCCGTCGAGCATCGATGAGTCTTGTAAGCTCAAGCCGTGCCAAGTGCTGACGCCAGGCACACTGGATTGAGAGTGCAGCGCGCCTACGTTTCTCTTCCATCAGCCCGCGCTACATGTATACATCGAACATCGTCAGACGGAGCAAGCGACCACAGCAGTAGAAGACAACGTACCGCGGTAGTTCTCCAAGCCACACGCATCCAGTGCCTGCGCACGTTGCGCTGGATGTGAGAAGCGCTGCGGTGTTCTTTTGCAAAATGATGTCTCCATTCGTCACTGATCTGACTCAGTAAGTATCGACAGTGGTCGGACCAATGGTCGACCTCCAATACTGTTGCCAGACATTGCGTGGCGCTTTCGACCTCGCCAATTCGGAAACGAGCGACACCTTCGACGATCAATATTTCTCGAGGAAGTGAATTCCCGCGTTTGTGCACAACTTCAATCACATCGCACGCAAGCATTGGGAAGTTGAGATTCATGAGTTTCATCGCCATGTCAAACCATGTCGAATCGTCGAGAAACCAGTGCTGGACGCGTTGGCTCTCGTTCTTGTGTGACGTTTTGTAGATGTGGTGAGCCGCTTTCTCGGACGATGTCACTGGACTCAGCGCGATCATCGTCTTATAGGCCTGTGAGTACGTCTCGCGAACTTGTTCACGCATTACATTTGCTTTTTCGAGTTCGAGACCGGCTAGCAAGAGAATGTGATACCCCGAGAGTCGAAATGGCGGCTTTTCGACAAGATACTGCAAATACTGGGCACTTTCTCGGTGCTTTTGGAGTGCCCGCGCAGAAAGTGCACACAGGAATATCGATTCTTGGATGGATGCATGGGCTGAATAGCCTTCGACAAGGAGTGTGCAGACGGAGAGTGCTCCTCGATACGCTTGAAACTCCAAGTACAGCATGACCATCTTGATCAGCAGCGTGGGTTGCTTTTTGTTCGCGGGGTACTCCATCGCCACGATAAAAGAATTGTACGCCCTCTACGAGAGATAACAACTATCCGTTCAGAGCAAGGCTTTGGGTGACAGACGCGCGGTAACATCAAACCTGAAGGAGAGTTCCGCTCACGGACGAGCCGACAGCATCGAGTTCGCTGGAACGCGTCGTCGCAACTATCGCAGGCTTATGGAGCTGCGTTACAAATTGATGCCAGACTTGATATTGAGTCAATGCCAGCTCTCCCCATAGCACATCAGAGTCACCCTCGTGCTGTTTTGGATAGTTGGACGGTTAGTCTCACGATCCGGTGAACGAGTATCGCTCTGGTTGCTTGTTCTCACCTCGATGGCATCTTCGTATCTCCTGATCGCATCGTCAAATTTGCCCAGATGGCGAAAGTGACGGGCAGCGAGGACATGCCCTTCTGTCACGTTATCGCTGAACTCTGGCGCATGATCAGGCGACGCTGCCACCTCGTGCATTGCTTTCCCCTTGATTCTCCTTGGGCTCTCATAGTGGGGGTTGAAGTGCTCAGCATATTTTTAGGGATATGTTGGCGCTCTTTCCATTGCCTGACGAAGCAAGTACATCAAGTTGAAATTGTCGATTTCGCACACCAAACTGATCTTGGGTCCTTCCAGTGACAATGATTCCACGCCATCCACGCTCGAGGACAAGGTAACCGCAGCGTTTCGGACTTTGGCGAGGAATAAGGCTTGCTGTGCGCTGGATCCGAGTGGCAGATTGCGTTGCTGATCCTCTTGTTCGAGCTGCTGAGGGCTCTTGCTGAGTTCATCTTCGAGTGAACAGATGATGCTTCGACAAACAAACTCTCGATCGTGCTCAGTGTGCCTTGGGCTCCAAAACTCTTTTGCATCTTCGAACCACTTCACGAATGGCGTTGCGCACTCGAAAAGTGCCCACCATTTTGTTTCCACTCCGAGTGTTTTAAGCAGGTTGGGGATAGTCTGGCAATGGAAGTCGCAACTGAGATCGATGAGGTTACGTGCAATGAACGAAACCCGTTTGGAAACAACCTGGGCCCATCGTAGCGAAGAGAAGCTGGCTTCGAGAAGAGTCACTTGTTGCTCATCCAGCGTCATGTTGAGCTCGCCGATTCCCGTAAGCAGGGTGGCTGGAGAGCCTACACAACGCGCTTTAGATTACATGAGCGAATCCGATCCAGTACATGGCTATCCACATACCATTGCCGAGCTTCTCGATTAGCTTCCGAAACGACTCAACAGACGATTGCCGGTAACAATCAGCAAAATCACTGTATGCAATCTCTCGTCTCGCACCAAAGCATTGCATGAATGTAGCATCATCAAACGCGTCTTCTCTCATCGCCTGCTGAAAAGAGTTAAATTCCTGCCGGCCACTCCCTGTAAGATATGTAAACAAGACCCATTGCAGTTCCAAGATATCCGTTACCTGGAGGGACCAAAGTCCATCGTTGTCTTTGTCGAAGCGTTTAAAAATCAACGTCAATTGTCGCTCACGCTCGTCGGGCTTAACTAGTTGTGGGAAGGTCGCGACTACACTTGCCGCTCCTTTAACCAACTCCTCAAGAGATGTGTCAAAACTGAATGATGCGTGCATCGTCCGGATAAGGCGAGCCAATTGGCATCCTGTCTCAACCTATTGATGTTGCGCTGTGAGTATCTGGACCAAGACGATGTTTTCGATTGCACTTTCGCTCACCTCAAATCTGTTCAGGAAATTGTCCTTCAGCACCAATCTTAAGCGCAAGCAGCGTGCCCGGGGTGAGTCGAGACTTGAGCGTTCAAGTGGAGACTCAATGACAGTTGCTGAATCAAATAGATGTTAGATTGGAGAACAATGATTCAGCTCGACATGAGACCTACCTTCGCATCGTTCCACTGCAAACTCCATGCATCTTCTCATTGCCTCGTCGGACAAAAGTTGCTCGAGTGCCGAAGCAAGATCTATCGCTTCTTCGTCTGACGTCAACGGATAGCTTTTAGCTCTTGAATTTGTTACGGGGGACGCGGCACGAGGACCTTTACCTGTGATATCCATTCGAAGTCGAAGACCAAGGATGATGGCGAGACTTGAGTCAGCAGTTGAATCTTCATCATCGGGTGCAGTGGACACCTCCGAGTGCGCGGGTTGGTGATGGAGATGAACACGCATGCGTAAAGCAGATTCGCTGTCAAGACGGGCCGAGCCTCCTAGGTTTCCACGATCTTTATCTGTCGTACTCGGTGGTCCGTGCTTGGCGTTAATGTTGGCCTTGAAGCTATAGTTCGCTTCAGTCCCATTGGCATTCCATTTCGGAATGATTTTGTGATCTTGCATCGATGCTGCGTGATCGCATGTTTTGCGCGTACTCCATCGCCCCCACATTGCCTCCAAAGAGCTACGCCATTCGCAGGCATATTTACCGAAAGACTGCCATACTGGTGGTGACGTCATCGTCGCACGCAGCACCCACGACCGAAGTGATCGGAGAATCTCACTGCTCTTCACGCATCCAAGCTCGGTCGAAATCACAGATTGCATGATTCGCTCGGCCTAAATGAGAATCCCGGAGTTAGGTGCAGTACGGAGAAATATCGAACGAGCATCGTACCTCTGGTTTTGTGAGCGTGATCGATCCATCCGATATCAGTTGTACAAGACGGCAGAGACTGCGTGCATCGATGCGCTTAGCCACAGCTGGATTTGGACTTGGTGTACTTGCGCTGCTGTCTGCTCCAGTTGCCACGGCTGGAGGCTGCAACACGGCTTGTAATCGTCTCAACATCGCTTCAGCGCTTAGGGCACGAGGAGCTGGAGCTGATCCTGAAGTCTTTTGCGGCGGCTGTGTGGACCGCCGTGCTGCATCCACAGCGCCGGGCTGCATGCCTTCAAAGTACATCGTGCGAATTTAGATGAACTGGCATTTTTGTGGGCTGACCAGCTAGTAACGCACCAAGTAGACCAACTTGGAGCTCATTCGCAGCGATACTCTTCATCAGGCGACCTTGCTGCGCGAGCAACGCATCCGACGTTGCCGCAGACTCCTGTGTATAAATCGAAGTTAGCCTAGTCGTGTGAGACAGATAAAGCTGTTATTCCACCCACATTTTCAAGGTCGTTCATGAAGAACACGATCTCCGGATCCGTCAACGCCCTCTCGACCAAACTTGACCGAGCGACTTCCTGTTTATCTCCGAGGAGCCCTGCCGCTCAGACACATACGTAACTACTCCGTTTGGGGACTCAAAACGCGAACAAGGTTTACCCACGTCTTGTGAGTGGGCGCAGTGATGCGTCGTCCACGGGTGGAATCGCTTTGAACATCACTAGCCCGCGCGCTGCAGCCGATAGCACCATTGTAACCTCACACGTGTTGAGCGTCTTTAACCCACCATTTTCCAGCAGCGAGAATAAGACTGCGCAGATGCCTCAACGATCAGTTCACCGTTAACGAACAAATGAAGCGACGCTATCGGCACTTACACTCAAATTTGACGGCCTTCTTCCCCTTCGTCACCAGCGAGAGCCCCGCGAAGAAGTCGATCGCCGCGATGCGCTGGCGACGCGCACAATCGAGATACGAGAACACACGTAACAGGCGCTCTTTCTGCGCCCACTCTTCGTCGCCGCCGTCGTTGCTGCTTCCGTTGCCATTAAAAACAGGGGCGACGACGTGGCGGAAGACCGGGAACGAGAGGAAGAACTGGCTCTGTGGGTCGCTCGCGCGGCGCCGGAACGCCTCCTGCTGGAAGCGCGCGTAGAGAAGCTCCAGCTCGCTCCAGGAGCGCGGCAGGATGGCGCGCAGCTCGGCGCGCACCGACCCCTTGGAGTGCTTGGCACCCATTTCCCCCCTCGTTCCGTGTTGGAAGTTGAAGTGGCGCAAGTGGTGTCCAACGACAGTAGTGTACGCGACATAATAATGTGAGTACCCGATATCATCGCCCAGGGTACCAAGTGGGTTGGACCAACATTCCTTCGACCAGCTGACCGTCATTTTCAGCGCGAAACTGGGGAAGGAGAACGCAGTCGGGAAGAACGCCCCAAGTGGGTATTGACGGCGGACCAGCAGCGGCGCGCCCACAGAGACGGAGTGAGACCGAGTCGGCGCGGCAGCAAGGGACTACGATGGAGAACAAGTTCATCCCGCAGGCGATCGAGATCGTGAAGCTCGCGATCAATGAGGACAACAAGAAGAACTACGAGGAGGCGTTCGGGCTCTACACGAAAGCGCTCGAGCACTTCATGGTCGGCGTCAAATGTGCGTTCGCGCGCTTGCCCACGCATCCGTCTTGCGCGTGTCGTGTCCTCACATAAATGTGCGATGAACAGATGAGAAGAATCCGACGTCCAAGGAGATTATCATGAAGCGCGTGGAAGGCTACATGACCCGCGCGGAGCAGCTGCGCACGATGCTCGAGAAGGGGAACGGGCCCAAAGTGATTGCGGCCTCCGGCGCGGCAGAGCTAGAAAAGTGAGTGAGCCCTTGCTCCACGTTCCTCTCGGTGTATTACGTGGTCTAACTCATCATGTGTAGGGGCGACAAGAGCGACGGCGAGGACGAGGCGGACGCCGAGACGGCCAAATTGCGCGGCTCCCTCGCCTGTGAGGAGGGCCTAATTCACTGATGCTACTGCCTGTGTGCGACACTGACGCCGATATCTTGGACCATAGCGGCGGTGATTTCCGAGAAGCCGAATGTCATGTGGGATGACGTGGCTGGCCTGGACGCTGCGAAAGACGCCCTCAAGGAAGCGGTGATCTTGCCGGCGCGGTTCCCTCAACTGTTCACGGGAAAGCGCCGCCCGTGGAAGGGAATTCTACTCTACGGTGTACGCGAAACACTGATGCTGCTGCCAACAATGGTGTAGAGACTAACGGGATTCTGCTTGATTTTAGCCGCCTGGAACAGGTAAATCGTATCTGGCCAAGGCTGTGGCGACTGAAGCGGACTCGACGTTCTTCGCGGTGTCCTCCTCGAGCCTCGTATCGAAGTGGCAGGGTGAAAGCGAAAAGTGGGTTCGCGAAGCTGTCGTAACATTGGCCCAGGCAGTATCGGTTGCTAAGCGATAGGTGCTTCGTGATTTAACAGGCTCGTCAAGAACCTGTTCGAGATGGCACGGGAGAAGAAGCCGGCCATTATCTTCATTGATGAGATCGATTCCCTGTGCTCCAACCGCACTGAGGGCGAAAGCGATTCGACGCGTCGAATCAAGACCGAATTCCTCGTTCAAATGCAGGGTGTGGGCAACAACCACGATGGTATCCTCGTGCTTGGTGCGACAAACGTACCGTGGGAATTGGATCCAGCGATGCGCCGAAGGTTGGTGTATCCCTTCATTTTAACTGGTTGCCGGATTCCTAATGGTTCATGGTGTCACGGTGGTAGATTCGAGAAGCGAATCTACATTCCACTCCCGGAAATGGAAGCGCGCAAGGTCATGTTGAAGCTTCATCTTGGCGACACGCCTCACGCGCTGTCTGAAGATGACTTCGATTCCATTGCGAAACATACCGATGGGTAAGTGGATCTGTGTGTCGTTACACCTTCGAGAGCTGTGTTGCTCACGTTATGTTCACAGGTGCTCCGGTTCCGATATCTCGGTTTTGGTGAGAGAGGCGTTGATGGAGCCTCTGCGCAAGTGCCAACAGGCTCAGTTCTTCACCCGAGTAAGCAACTTGTGGGGTAGTCTCGTGCAAGATAACCACGTCACTCACCGGATTGTTACGCCATTCCTCAGTGTGATGAAAAAGCCGTACCGCGTCCTAATGGTGCATTCGTGACGCCGTGTGACGACGATCCGCCGTGCGCGTATTGCCACATGAAGCTATCGTCGTGCCCTCGAGAATGCACCGAGTGCAAGGCTCCGTGTCGTCGATGCGGTTCGCTCAGAATGCGTCTTTACGACTTGCCGAGCCGTGGCTTTTCCGACGACAAGCTGCGTCCACCGATGGTGTCCATGGTAGTTGAAACAATGATGGCTTCCCTGGATGGAGAGCGATAATTCTGACCATGTCGGTTTATTTTGCAGAACGACTTTAAACGCGTCATGGAGCACTCAGTGTCGAGTGTCGCTTCCGACGAGCTCAACCGATTCGTGAAGTGGACGACAGAGTTTGGTCAAGAAGGCTGAGAAAGCCACGAACCGACTAATCGCATCTATTGAAGGCTTTCACAGCTTGCTAGTAGGACCGCTCGAAGCGATCGCCTGGAGATCGCCTAGCGAAAATTGGTACATTTCGTTGCAGAAATGGCATGACAACTCGATACCTTTGTCGCCAGTGTCCGAAATGATTTCAGTGAGCTGTTCTTGGCCAAGCCCAGCAAGACGCTGGCCGAAACCTTTCTTCGAGCAGCGACAGTAGAAGTCAAGAGGGACCTTTCGGTATGAGCCTTCCTTGAGATCAGCCTTGGGAATCAACTCGTTGAGGTACTCGAGCAAGTCGTCCTTGTCCGCGAGGCTTGAGGGTGCGAAGCCCACCGAGTCGAATCGAAGGTCGGAGAGATCGTAGACGCGATCGTGTGGAGCAGATTCCGGCATTTTCTGGATCGTGAGACCACAGCAACGCAGTTCATCGGACTCGGCTGCATGGCCAACGCGAACGACTGAGGGTACTTGCTCCGACACGTCGTAGAATGTCTGCCAATCGCGTTCCGCATTGCCCGTCGCGGGCACTGTCGTCACGTACGGCTTGGACTCGCCGTACAGGATCTTCGACACCTCCATCTGGGCTACTCAACACATGTACGTAAGTGGCGCTCATGAAAGTTGCATCCGCGCTCGCACGCACCATTGCCGAACACGCTCGAATCGCTGTCGTCGAACATCGAGGCCTTGCCCCGGACCTGCGCGTCATCACCGTTCTTGTCAGGACTCTTCGTCTTCACACAGAGCAGCATCCGGTATCTTACCTCCCCCACAGCGAGCGCCTCCACATAGACCTCTTCGTTCGACGGTGTCGCGCGCATGACCATCTTGACGCGTTCCTCGCCCTTGAAGAAGGAGCTCAGCATGACGGTGCCGACCATGTACTCAGACCAGAGCCGGCTCGACACTGCCGTGGTCGGCACATCCCAGCGGCGCGCGCCCTCCGCGATGGTCTTGCGCGCCACGACGGCGGACACGCGCAGGTTGCCCACGTGCGCGCGCAGCACCACGTCGCGCAGCAATTGGTGTCGCAGCATCTTCCAGCGCTTGTTGGCCCCAGTCGATTTTTCGATGTTGGCCACTCGAATGTGAATGATGGTCACAATGCCGTTGGGATCAAGCATGACTCAATACGAGATGCAGTAATAGAGGATAGATAGTACGATCCGGGTTTCTAGATTCACAATCAGGACGTGAGGTTTTTTCGAAGCTGAAGAAGCCGCTTCGAGAGCAATTGCATGCGCACGCGGTCCTGTTCCTGGAGGCGCAGCGACTGCCACTGCTTGCGGCGCCGCGGCGAGTTAGCCTCGGCGCTGGGTGGCAGCGCCTTCCTCATGGCTGCATCAATCTCCATTACCGGTGGCAATCTCACCGAGAGCACTACGGACATGTCGATGGTGGGCATCGGCTTGGCTAGGCTCTCGCCCAAAATGGACCGCTTGGTCGCACCAATCGTGTCGGCGTGCTTTGTGAGTAGCTCTGCGCTTTCGCGGAGAGCGTGGGAGGCGCTTGTCGTCAATGTGTGGTCCCGGGTCTTGCAGCCGACGCCGTCGAACTCACCACCAAAGAAGATGCGCGTGCCGCAGCAACTGTACTTGGCTTCGATGCCGACGCCGACCACGGCACCCGGATGGAAGGCACAGTCGTGGAACTCCAGGAGGGTGCAGTACCGTCGGCAAGTGGCACAGTTGAAGCAGCGTGTGCTCGCCCACACGAACCAGTACGCACCGCTCCAGCTGACGCCTTTGTCTTGAACAATCGCTCGAACCCATTCGTCCGCTGTCCAACTGGCCTTGGCCTGGTGGACAGCCAATAGTTCTCCGTGGACGGTCAAGATTCGTTCACCTCGCGAGCAGTGGAGCCGCCCTTCGTCGCTGCTTAGGTACAGCATGTCACAATTGGTGCAGCAGCTCAGTACCGAGTGGGGTTGCTGGAGATCCCGCAACAGAGCCTCGAGCTTCTTGCGCAGCAACTTGGACAGCATCTTGTCCTTGGGATCTTGCAGCTCCTGCAGCTCATCGGCGCTGCATCGCTCAGCGATCTTAGAGATGGTCGTGTCCGACAGGCATCCAAAGTCCACTCGTAGCTGGAGAAAGTCTTGCATCCTGGCCGCGATGAAGTTGATGCACTCGTCCACCAATGCGTCCATCTGGAGGAACTCGGACGACACGAGTATCGAGGCGATGTTGTCCAGCGCGAGTCGCGCCTTCCACTCGGACTCGCGCTGCTGCATGTATTCCACGAGCCACTCGAAAATCTCGACGTCGCAATGGACCGAGATGTCGATCTCGTCCAGCTCGTTGGACTGGTTCAGGTACGCGCGGAAGTACTTCATCTTCTCCAGCAGCACGTCGCGCCGACAGATAAAGTCCTTGGCGGTCTTGCGGTACTCGTCGAACACGTGGATGAGCACATTGCGCGCCCCTGCTGGCGCGCTCGCCATGCTTACTTCCTCCAAAGCGTCCGTTGTAGCTTTTGGTGTCTCTTCAACTTGAGGAGGAGATCTGGCTGTACTCGTTCTGAGGAGGGGTACATTTTTGGGTACACATTTTGGGGGAAACTCATCTTCATTCGAGGTTTTACACTTAAACCTCAAAAAGGGGGTGCAAAGACGAATCCGGCCTCCCGCGTTTCCACCAAAGAATATCGCGGGGCTCGCCCGGTCCAGCACACAGACGCCTACACTGGCCCCCACTTGGCAGGAATTGACCCACTCGTCCGGAGAAGCACAAGCCAGCAAGAGAGAGAGAGAACCATGTCGTTCGCGGGCGGAAAGGTGCCCGACCGCAAGAACAACTTCAAGAAGACCATCGACGCCGATGAGATCCGCCGCCGCCGCTCCGAGACGACCGTGCAGATCCGCAAGACGGTCAAGGAGGACCGGCTGAACCAGCGCCGTCGTATGGTGCGTTTACCTCCCATGTGGACTCCCGCGCCAGCCACGTGCGATCCGATCTAATCTCAATCTTGTATGCGCGTTTTTGCAGGCCGGTGGTGGCGACTTTGGCATGGCCGCGTCGGGCGGCATGGCCGGCGGCGCCGACGGCTCGGAGGTGTCCCTGGCGACGCGCGTACGTTTAAACCGAACGTTCTAGATACACGGCCGGTCATGCGGATGCTCACGTGGGCTGTTTATTGTGTGTGCGATGCAGCTCGGCGAGCTCCCGGCGATGGTGCAGGGCGTGCAGTCCACGGACGGGCCCACGCAGCTCGATGCCGTCACCAAGTTCCGCAAGCTGCTCTCGATCGGTGCGTTTTTGTGACGACCACCACGTTTCCCCTGAGATGAACTGCATCCACTGATGTCCGCATTGTCTGCATTGGACACAGAGCGCAACCCGCCGATCAAGGAGGTGATCAGCACCGGCGTCGTGCCGATCTTTGTCGAGTTTTTGCAGCGCGACGACTTCCCGGAGCTGCAGTTTGAGGCCGCGTGGGCGCTCACGAACATTGCCTCGGGCACCTCAGAGGATACGGCCGTCGTCATCCACCACGGCGCTGTGCCCATCTTCTGCAAGCTCCTTCTCTCGACCAGCGACGATGTGCGCGAGCAGGCCGTGTGGGCGCTTGGCAATATTGCGGGTGACTCGGTGGAGTGCCGTGACATGGTCCTGCGCTGCGGCGCGCTGCGCCCGCTCTTGGGCCAGCTCACGGAGAACTCGAAGCCGACGATGCTCCGCAACGCGACTTGGACGCTCTCCAACTTCTGCCGTGGCAAGCCGCAGCCGCAGTTTGAGCTCGTGCAGCCTGCCCTCCCGACGCTCGGCCAGCTGATCTACACCCAGGACGAGGAGGTCCTGACGGACGCGTGCTGGGCGCTCTCGTACCTGTCGGATGGCACGAACGAGAAGATCCAGGCTGTGATTGAGGCTGGCGTTTGCCGACGTATCGTGGAGCTGCTGCTCTTCCCGTCGCCGTCGGTGCAGACTCCTGCTCTGCGAACGGTCGGCAACATCGTGACGGGTGACGACTTGCAGACGCAGGTCATCATCAACCTCCAGGCCCTGCCGTGCCTGCGCTCGCTCTTGGACAGTCCCAAGAAGGGCATCCGAAAGGAGACCTGCTGGACGCTCTCGAACATTACGGCTGGCAACCAGAACCAGATTCAAAAGGTGATTGAGGAGGGTATCTTCCCGTCCCTGATTAGCTTCCTGTCGACGGCTGAGTTTGACATTCGCAAGGAAGCTGCCTGGGCGGTGTCGAACGCCACGTCGGGTGGCTCTCCGGAACAGATCATGTACTTGGTGCAGCAGGGTAAGCCCGTCGTATCTCGGATTGTTTGTCAGTATTTTGGCCGACTCACCGAACGAAATTTGATGTTTCGTAGGTTGCATCAAGCCGCTGTGTGATCTGCTCGCTGCGAACGACGCGAAGGTCGTTATTGTGGCCCTGGAAGGTCTTGAGAACATCCTCCGCATGGGTGAGACCCAGAAGGGCGCGGGTGACTTCAACTCCATGGCCACGCTGATTGATGAGGCTGAGGGCGTTCAGAAGATCCAACAGCTCCAGTACCATGTGAATGAAGGTGAGTCGAGTATAGTGTGGTGTTCGTGTCACAAGGTTTGGTTATCTGACAGTGCTGGTTTTGCTTTCTGTGCAGATATTTACCAGAAGTCGCTCAAGATTGTGGAGACGTACTTCCAGGGTGAGGAAGAGGCTGAAGACAGCCTCGCCCCGGCCGAGGATGCGTCGGCGCAGCAGTTCACGTTTGGTGCCGGTGGCGGCCAGCCGAACGTGTTCCAGTTCGGCAACTAGGCTCGGAGATCCTTCGTTCTCAGAGGTCGTTGTCGGATAGTGGAGCGGGACAGGAGCTCTCTGCTTCGTGTCGATGGACGCAAGACTATCCGACCGCATTTCATACACACGCACACACACACATGAGGCACCCACATCCGAGTAAAAGAGGCCAATAAAATCCTAGCGATAGTTGATGATGTTTGGAAGATCGATGTGTGTTCTGAACTGGAACGTGCATGGAGTCGAACAACTTTTCTTTCGTTTGGCCTCAATTGATCTATTGAGGCTTCGACACTCGAAAGGGGTGCTTCCATGAAAGCGGATCTCGATGGGTACCCTCAGATCACTCTCGATTCCAGAACGTAGCGGACAGCACGGTTGACACCTCGTGTGATGCTCATCGCATCGCCTTGTCGCTTCATTAGGAGCCTTTCGATACCAGTTGACGCCACTTGCATCTTTGCATGCGTGAAATAGAGGTCTTGGCCGGATGGGGTGGTGCGGACAGGGACGTAGTGCAGAAGTTGGTGCACTGCAGGAGGCACATCCGCGCTGTTGACATACACGGAGACCTGGTCCGCGGTCAGACTTACGAGTGCTTTTTCCAGCCACTGAACTTCGAGGAAGAATGAGATGTCGTTGGCTTCAAAACACACGCGTGGGACACCTCCGAAAATATCGAAGCGAAACTTGAGCAGCGATGGTCGCGCAAGTGAATCATCCAGATCGGCCGGGTCGGCGCCCAAGTCCTTGAACACGTGATCGGGGACGGGCTGTAGCAAGTCCGCTCGCTCCAACGTGGTGGCGGCACGGCAAAGCTCCTCAAGCGTCCACACGGGCATGTACACGATCGGGTACATGGACGAACTTTTACGGATCGCGTCCTTCCACTTCTTCTTCGGGCCCGTGAATACGACCCACCTCACGTCGAGGAGAACACGCTTGGGTGGTCCGTCAAACAGCCAGATATTCTTCTTATGGGGGTCTTCGTCGGAGACATGCCTAGTCAAAGCGTCCTTCATTGAACTATCCACCACAAATCTCGTCGGCTCTTTCTGGCCTTGGACAATCACGACCTTCGACAGCTGCGACCGTTGGTTGAAACATGCCATTGTGATGGTCGCGTCGGGGTATTCGCGTCTGTAACGCGAATAGAAGTAGGCCATGAACAGCGACTTGCCGATACCTGCAGTCCCACGACCAGACGGAGGAAGTCGAGTGAGAACCAAGCCAAAGGTGCCATCGAAAGTGGTTCGAGTTCGTACCTGGGGTCCCCGTTATCGTCACGCCGTCACCGTCTTGGTCAAATAACTCGAACACGAGCTCGTAGTACTCGTGGTAGCAGGCGCGGACGAAGTAGTTGGGCTGCCTGTACGGGTATTCCATCGGCACGATCGTGGGGAACGGCACGACTTCGTTCTCCCGGTGGGCATCGTCCGGCATGCTGGTAGAAGCGTTGCTCCTCGGTTGCTTGCTCGCAGGGGCATCGCCAAGCTCCTCTGTCGCGTCGGCGTGGCGCTTCATGGTGCTCATGTCGATGGCCCGCGAGTAGTTCTCTGAGCCCCGTTTCCTCCTCTCCGTCCGCCCCTGGCGCCTGCCTCCGAGACGGGGGCGAGAGAACCACGGTTGATGTTGAAGGTGTTGTGAAGTCCGTCACCTACCCTAAATCGAAGAAACCGACCTGTAACCTACCTGGTTATGATAAACCAATTGCACAGCTCAAAAATGCAGTTGGATAACCGAGAACACCAGCGTCACTCGCGGCGCCATGGGCAACCAGCTCAACTGTCTCGAGCAGTGCCGAGCGCATGAAGAGCAGCGCCATCGGCTGCTTGTGTTGCAGCAAGGTACGCACTTAATAGCTTCTGAGGGGCACACCCAGGCGCCCGCGAGACGTCTCGCTGCAGTTGTTGTCACGTGAGATGCAACACGTAGGCGGTGTGTTCAAGCGCAAGAAGTTTCTGCTGGGGATCCAGTCGGGCACGGAGACGATCCACCTGCGGCTCTCGGGTGATGAGCAATTGTGAGTGCGCGTCCATGCTCACGGTGTGCGTGTGAGTGCTGACCGTGCTTGGCTGACGGGAACGTGCCTGGTTGACAGCTTCGTCTGGAAGCCCCATGAGGGGAACAAGTCCGCGACCAAGATCGACGTGAACATCGTCGGAACTGTCAAAGTGCAAGGTGCGCCGATTCTCTTTTTGGCGTCAGTCTCACAGAGTATTGAAAGGCATCCGTTTATCTAGGCACGACCAGCTTCACAATCGTATCTCGGAAGGGCGAGGTCTTGCTGGACTTGGAGGCTGAAGACGAAGAACAGCGCAACGTGTGGGTACGTCATGTTCCCCCATTGCTATAATACTATGGTCTGAGGATCAACCACGAACGCTTACTGCGACGGTGTCAACAGGTCACAAACATTCAGATTCTCTGTGACGACGGAGAGGACACCGGAGAGGCCATCGAGGCTGCGCAGTCCGGGTCCAAGTTCCGGCGGATGAGTGAAGATCGAAACAAAAAGCAGGCGTACTGGGCTCAGCGCACGCAAGAGCTAGAAGATCGGAAACAGGAAGCCGAAGAGCGCAAGAAAAAATTTGCTGGCGCTGGTATGAAGTACACGGCGCTGGCCATGAGCAACCGTGTCCCATCGGCCAAGTCTGAAGACTAACGCGTGTCCCGTATGACCTCAAGAACACATCAAGGGGTGCCTTTTTTTGTCAATGTTAAATATCAGGCAGAGAACCTGAATATAGCTACTGCCGTTCTCGAACTGCAATGAATGATCCCTATGCACTGACTACGGACAATCCGCGAAAAAGTCGGAGATGCCCTCAGTTTCGTCCAGATTGAAGCAAAAATCGGGATCCGTCTGTAAAAAAAGGCGATCAGTCAGTCTTGGGCCTGCAAGTAGGCACCAAACATAAACGTCTGTGCATACCTTCAGGGGAGCTAGCTTGAACAAACCACTATCGGAATCGTAGGACTTCTGCAAATTTCGCGATGGTTGAACGCATGTGAGAACCGGTCCCA
Organism: Pythium rhizo-oryzae; assembly: GCA_027475725.1. Classification (NCBI taxonomy): domain Eukaryota; phylum Oomycota; class Peronosporomycetes; order Pythiales; family Pythiaceae; genus Pythium; species Pythium rhizo-oryzae. The sequence goes on along the minus strand of JAMFLL010000278.1, from coordinate 28,698 downwards.
GCATGTTGGGCCGTGTTTGCATGCTTACCTGATCAACATGAGCCGCTGGACTCTGTGGAACCGATGGAGCAGCAGACAGTGATGCTGTGGTGCCATCCTCGCCGTCGGCAAGTTGCCGCACTAAGAAAACGTCAACGGGGCCGTCTACGTTCAAGTAGAACCATTCCAACAGGTCAGTATGTTAGGCTCCGAATGCGTGCTTACACGCACCCAGTCTCACCTGATGACTTGAGGAATATCTGGTAGCGTCGCTTGCCACTCGGCATGCCCTCGTCCGGGTCGGGTACCTCAAGCGTGGTCCCAGGTGGGGCTTTGATAGCCATGACGCTCTGATCTTTGAAGCTCTCGAGACTGCGCATATCGTCGTGGGTGATGTACGAAAGGCTCTCGAAGCCACCCTTCTCGAACGCCTCTTCCTCGTACAGTCTTCGGATGTTTTGGCTCACTGTCTTGATATGCTGATCGTATTTGCGCTCTTCTTTCATGAGCTCCGAGATCGTATGAAGTAGATGCTCCATGTCTTGGACGTTGTCGGATGTCCCCAGATTCCCACTTGCTCCCCTATGCAAATAACCAATCCGCTTTTGAGTTCTCCGGCGACGCTGATGGCAGAAGCGTCGATGGGTACCTACTTCCAGTGGATGTTGTTCTTGGATGTTTTCTCGATGAGCCCGATACCCTCGAGCACATTGGTGATATCGTAAATGCGGCGTTTCTGCTCACCGAATCACGGTGTCAGTGTGAGTGCGTGCACCGTAAGATACTGGTCTATTAAGCGCCGTCGCACGCACCTGCACACCGAGGGATACGGCGGCGCTGTTCAAGTCGAGATCACCCGTCGTGGACGACTGGATTAGGTCAACAAACTTCTTCGTCAGCAGCCCGAGCGAGCTGTCATATCGGCTGGCAGGCGACGCCTTCGCGCTCCCCATCGTAGCTACAAACGCATCAGTCGCTCGTGAGCGGTTGTACCCCATGATTGCCGCGTTGCTCGTAGACTGTACCTGGTGTCGTGGCGTGCGATGGCGTGTACTGCGGCGTGGCAACCGACGCCAGCGCCGTCGACGGCCGCACAGGCGACTCGGGCTCGTCGGCCTTGGACTTGGCGCGCTTGGCCTTGCGCTTGGCGTCGTCGTCGGCCGCCTTGGACTTGACCATCGTTCTCTCCCGCGGTGTGCCCACTTGCTCCTTTCCTCGAGCACGCTCGGTGGGTTTTTCTGCAAGGTTGGCAACTCCCGTGAAGAGCAATAAACCCGTATCCAGAGATAATATCACCCAACGGGGGTTTCCACACGGGAAAGCAGCGGGCGCATCCACGTCAACAACCCGGTTCGCCAGTTTTGGCCAAAGCACCAGCGGACCTGATTGGAATCTTCGCTTCGGTCAGACGCACTACGAGAGGCAGCAATGGGCGGGTCGCAGAGCGCCGACAAGCGCAAGGCGTCGGACGTGTACGAGGAGGAGGAGATCGAGGAGAACCGTACGTACGCGAGCGCCGGCTATGTGGCGTGGCGGTGAAGTAACATGCGCGACACTGGCTCACCTGTTTGCTCTCTTCTAGCGCACCACGTCGAGCTCGGCGACCAGAACGCCGTCCGGAACATGATGGATGATGCCGTCGTCGAGTTCTGCCAGGGGCGTGACGACTACGTGGTCCACTACGGATGGGACAACGTCAAGCTTATCCTCATGGTCGTGGCATCGGTGATCGCGGCGGCCTCGCACTTTTACCGAACGCCGGCGATCACGGAGCGCACGCTCATCTACTCTTGTGTCATCGGGTGCGTTTGCATGAGACTCTCTGGTAGTGATTATGCTACGGTGATGACTCATGTTGATTCTCTATGTCGTTTCTAAGGTTCTTTGCGATCCATGGTGTGCTGTTGGCGTACACGGTGTTTGTTGAGCGTGATATTTTGGTGCGCATGTCTAAGAAGGTGCGTCTTAACACAGCATGTGTATCTCCCCCTTCCTGCACACGTGGTTGACAGACATGGCTTGTTCTCTACCCAGGGAAAGTCGGGCCCCACTGTCGTGATCAAGACGAACCTGCCGTACACGGAGCCGAATTACACAGTGGAGATTCAGTTCGACGCGACCCCAGCCCACAGTGTCAAACAGGAGCTGTACATTGGCAAGTTTTTTGACGAAGAGGGTTTCTTCGACAAGCAGACGTTTGAGAAGCAGATCAAGACGCTGCTTACACGCTTCGAGACGCAAAAGGCAAAGTAATCTCTGGTCGTTCAAAGTATGCATTGTGGACGTCGCAGTGTGAGCGCAAATTATATGCTATCGCTTTCTGGGTTCTTGTACGTGACCATGGTGTCTACCTTGTGGATCTAAAAGAGCGTACGTCGTCAGTAACTCACAGCTTCACGGATAGAGGGCGCGCATGCAAGAGGCGTAATGGTGACCAAACCTACCTTGGTTGAGAACGATCGCAAGCGCACTTCGGTCGGGTCTTTGATGAAACGAGGGTCCGATTCCTCCCACAGGGCCGGAACTTCGGAGTTCTTGTCTGTATAGACCAGTAGGTCGAATGTACATTGCTCGTCGAGAAGCGGCAGGAAGGACACACTCGCGGTGATTTGGCGAATAATTGCCTGGATCTCTGACATGATCTCCTTCACGGGCTTGGTCGGAGCCGGTCTGCGGACACAAAAGGGCTTGGATACCGAATTACCAGCAAAGAAATCTTGCGCGGTCAGGCTTACTCGCCGCTCTTGGGTTGCTCCGCGTGCACCTCGAATGCCCACCGTTCCAGCACCTCCTTTGACTCCAGTCCAGTCACGACGATCACGAGCTTCTGGACCTCGCCCTTCATGAGCCAGTCTAACAAAACGCAGAACGTCAGATTGATGCCATATCCCTTCTTGCCTCGAGGTTGTGATAGACTATCTCACCTGCTAGTTGCTCGAGAAACTTCTTGAGGAAGGCGCCAAGCTTTTCATCATCCGTGACAAGCATGTTGAGGCCATACTTCTGCTCCTGGTTGAAGCTCTCAGCAGGATAGATGCCGCGCTGGTAGAGGATGCTGGCGTAGCAGAAACGAGGTGAGCACAAATGTTGAGATGACAGACCAAGCCGGCGCGCGCCGTGCCAACGAACCTGTTGATGCCATACGAGAAGAACTCGGTCACAATGTCCACCGAGCCCTTGAGCGTGATGACGTTCTCCGACTTCTGCGACGTAGCCTGTTCGCGAGAAAGACGCGGTATGAGCCTCACAGTTCTATGGCGCCTAGCGCTTCCCCTCCGAAGCAGCACAGCGGCGGCAGCGACTGGTACGCACCATCGTTTCCTTGCGCCGCTTGTCTTCTCTTCCGCACTTTTGAAGGTTTGCCCCCAATTCAAAATACTTGTCCCAGGCGTGAACCCCTCTAAAGCGATACGGGTTGCCTCCCAAAACCCACCCAACAGGAAAACGGGTTCGCGCGGGCAAATCGACTTCAACCAAGGCAGAAAGGGAAAGGAAACGCAGCGAGCATGGAGAGAGGAGAAGGCGCCGCCGCGGCGCGCGACCGTCGCCCAGCGTCGCTGGGTTCCATTCCCCAGGTGCGTGTGGCCGCAGTTTGCGCCGTCGCACGATGTGGTCGTGAACGTGTGGGGGGTTGGGTGTGAGCGCAGGCTGAAGCGCCGGATTCAAGTCCAGAGGATGGTGACGAAGAGCTGATGTACATGGCGCTCCTGTTCGACCAAAGAGAGCTAGGTGTCGCAGTGTACGACTCCGTCACTGCGAGGTTACGGACCTTACAGCTTTCAATCGGCTCACAGGAGGAACTGGTCGATGTGAGTAGTTCCACGTCCGTGCGAGTGAGACGCGATGTTTGCTTCTAGCGTGCTAACTGTGTCGCGTCAGGCCATTGAGCGGGTTCATCTTCAGTTTGGCATCCATCGAGTCGTGGTGTCGACAAGAAATGCAACCACCCATGGCCTTCTACAGGTGCTGAAGGCGGTTCACGCAAAGCTGCAACGGAACGCAGCAGTGACTATTCGGAAGGTATGGTGATCAACTCAAGCTGATAGTACCCGCATCATGTTGAGTGTGATAGAGGCTGACCCATCTTTCGTCTCCCCTCAGCACCAAGGTTTTACTCAAGCATATGCGGTGTTTCCACCGAGCGGTTGACTGACCTACCCTACGTGTAGAGTTCAACTACCTCCGTGCATGCCATGCGATCGAAAATGTCCGCGTAGGAGGCACTTGGTGGGACCGAGACTCGTTGAGCCATGAAGTCACCAGGTGAACTCAGTTCTGCAAGGCTATGCCTATGCTGCTATGGTGGCCATATTTGGTTTGCTTCTTCACTCACAGTGCTTGCGATTGTAAGACGTGAGATCTACAAGTTCCTTGGCAGCTACTTCGACTTCGAAAGCAGGACCCTTATTCGTGCTGCTGGAGGTGAAAAGAACTATTTCCTGCATGTTTGCGTGCCGTTCGTGAACTGACATATTCTTGGTAACCTGATAGCACTCGTGGGATACTTAGCTTCGGAAAAGGTTCGGACGAACATTCCAACTCTGTTTGCTTAGAGGTGGCAACTTCACACTCATTCATTCGCCAGATCGGCAATCAACTCGAGACGAATTCCACAATCTGCTTGTCTGCAGTTGATCGAGTGGCTCTCGAGGGCTTTATGCACATTGACAACAGCAGCATTCAGTCGCTGCAGATCTTCAGTCGTGTATGTCCTTGTACACGCCAATCGAAAGCTCTTCACTAACGGTTATTTGTGCAGGAATCTCACCCCTCACTCGTAAAGGAGGCCGGTCGTGCGAAGGAAGGCTTCAGGTATGGGTGGACTAACATAAGGAGATGCAAGTCTTACGAATATGTGTGTTTTCTAGCTTGTTTGGGTTGCTGAATCGGACAGTCACGAAAGCTGGGTCCGTCCTCTTGAAGCAATGGATGCTCATGCCACTCGTGCGGTCATCGAACATCAACGAACGGCTAGATGCAGTAGAATTCTTCTCTGCAGCTGATAATGAGGACTTGCTCAAGACGGTGGTACGAAATTCTACGCTCCATGCACCGCTACTATCCCGGCTAACAACTTTGTAGCAAGGGAAGCTGAAGTCGTTTGGAGACGTATCAAGAGTTTTCGCCAAAATCCGTACACGATGTGCTTCAGCAGCAGATTGGAGCAAATTGAATACCTCCATCTCCAGTTTTTTGGCTGTGCAGTATGTACCCTACCCAAAATCACGAGCTAATGTATAGTAATCACCACTAACTGTGTACATGTGAAAGATCGTCACTTCAGAACTCGTGCTCCGAAAGGGATGGCACAGATTTCCCATCTCTCATATCACCCGCATTGACGGAAGGGGGGGTGATACACGTGAACAATCTTCTTGGGAATATCATCGACTTTGATGAGAGCCTTCAAGAAGACAGTATCGTCATCAGGGCCGGTGTATCCGAAGTTCTTGACGAAGCTCGTCGCAAGTATGAGGACCTGGACAATGTAAGTAGGACATCGCACGGGTTGACGCAACTGAGTATCTGACTTGTCTTTCTCCAAAGGTGCTCACTGAAGTGGCGTACCAAATTCAAGAGGCTCACCCAAGCTTGTCTTCGATCACGGTCCAATACATACCACAAGTGGGCTACGTCATCTGCTGCGATGCACCAACTGCATTGTCAGATTTTGTCTTTCAATTTCAAGAAGACGATACCACCTTCTATTACAAGGTGAAGCAAGATAGCATGCGATGCGTCTTCCGAGTACGCGTCTAATTGTTTCCACCAGGACGTCAGCTGCCGAGATTTGGATGTTTCAGTCGGGGATATTTTCGGTAGGTCCCGTCGTTATGAGATGGAGCACGAATATCCAACTAATGCGGGGTTTACGAAGGCTTCATCCAAGATTTGCAACGAGGTATGAGTTGATCACCGACAGCAAAACATCGCGCGCAGACTGGCGATCTAACCGAAGCAGATCTGCTTGAGGAGCTGACTGTAGCTGTGCTACAATACGAGCAAAGCATTTTCGGTGAGATGCGACTCGATTGAGATGGGTGACCATGTTCTCAAGCGTTGTATGTTTGGCAGAAATGGTCACGGTTGTGGCGCGTGTGGATTGCGTTGCATCGCTAGCCGACACTGCGCGCACGTTCAATCATAAAAGGTTAGCCATCAGCAAATGGTGATGCAGTTCAGCGTACACTGAGTCAAACGGTACATTCATAGGCCGACAATGACGGAGAAGAACGAATTCATTGTGCGGGAAGCTAGGCATCCTTTGCAAGAATTGATCGTTGACCGATTCATCGCAAATGATGTGCGTATCGACACGAACGCAATGACCATGTTGATCTCAGGACAGAATGGATCCGGTTTGTGATGCTCGTGCTCATATCTGCCAATTGAATGATACATATCGTCACGCCGTTTTGACTGGAACAGGCAAATCAGTGTACCTCAAAATGGTGGGTCTAATCCAGTTCATGAGCCAAATCGGTGCGTTCGTTCCAGCGGATGAAGGTATGTACTCTTCAAGCCAATTGGCTGGTGCTACCGCTTGCTAACCACCTCTACTCTGTTTGCAGCGATCATTGGGCCTGTGAACAAAATCCTCACGCGAATTCACAGGTATTGGAACTCGACCCTTTTTCCTCTCACTATCCGTCTGACAAACGGATTTTCAGCATGGAGAGTGCGGCAATCTCCCAGAGCTCATTTACTATCGACTGCAATCAGGTGAGAATGAGCCACATAGCGGAATCATTAGACTGTGCTCACCTCTTGCATTACTAGATATCCTGGATGCTCAAAGAACGACACAATCGTGCCCTTTTCTTGATTGATGAGTAAAGGCACAGCTGAAGCTGACGGAACAGCATTGCTGGTACGAAGCATAGATCAGATAATTGATGTGCTCTTGGCTGAGTCTTGGCCCAAGACTGAAGACTCTTGGGTAACTAAGGCCGCAGCTATCAAGCATTTTATGCGCCAAAAACAACACCATAATCAGCCACGAGTCGTGATCACGACGCACCTGTTGGTGCGTGTTTGCTCACGCTTCTTTGTTAAGCCACAACCTCACTTTTTGTTTGTACTAGGATGTATTTCGGAAGAATCTGCTCTCGGATAGCGTGGAATTGGCGCGCTCGACCTCAGATGGAACCGCACTCATCAAATGCGTTGAAATCGAGAATGCGGTCTCCTTTGCCATGATGGCGTCCGTCGAGACATCGAGTACTACGGAGGACCCAGTGAAGATGTTTGTTCCTCTTCACGAACTTCGCCAAGGTGTAACGTTCTCAAGCAATGCTCTTGGATGCGCAGTGACTTGTGGTACGAGTTCGCTGTGATCATCATCGTAAACCAATTACTCACTAACACCCGACAGGCATCCCATCTCACACTGTGAAGCGCGCGTCTGATGTTCTTGCGTTGCGAAAAGATGGTCATACTATTCCACCACGTGCGCGAAAAGTTCCTCATAGTTGGGAAGACCAGCTTCTCGTGCACTTCGTATCTGTGGAAGACTGGACGTGTGCATCCGACGAAGCTCTCGCGACCCTCAAAGCGCTGATTCGCGTGGACCGAGTCGTACCAAGAAGCTCCATCAACTGACAAGATGAGATCAAGGGGAAACTACTCTGCTCGATTCGCTCAATAAACTACACGTAAAAAATCATACACTCTGAGTCGCATCCAATACGTTTCTATGGTTCTGTGATGAGGTACTACTCGATCGAGACTGGGATATCGATGTTCAGAATCTCATCCAGGAGACCATCGTTTTCTTCAGGCTGGAGGTCATCACATTCGTCTGGTTCGGGTGTGTTGAGGTCCACCGTCGACTGAATAGAGTTATCGCTAAATGTGATCGTCTCGGTGAATGACGCCTCGGCGGCTCCGTCCGTGGTCCACCACGGAGAAGGCGCAGCATCACCGTTGAGCAGGCTCATCTCCGGCTCCCAGCGACTCAACGACTTGTCTTCAATTATGTACTGGTCCATGATCGTTGGTGCGCTGTGGTCGTGGATTTCGCTGTGAACCTCTTCGCGGATTCGCTCGAGGTACGCGGGGTCCGGTCCGAAAGAGGGCAAGCCGCCGTACGCAAACTCGATTTCCTAGACCATAGAGAGTGAGAATCAATCTGCGTGAGCGAGTACTGCGAGGCATCATATCGCTGATATGGGGACGAAGGAATCGCACCTCAACCTTCTCCGCCACCGGCGCCGTGCGTTTAGGCGTGGCGGCTTGGAGCGCCGATGACCTGGCCTTCTTCGCAGAGGCCGGTGTGGTCGACTTCAACGGTGCGCGAATCTTTCCGTCATTCGCACGCTTCCCCAGCACATCCGAGTTCGACTTGTTCCCGTTGGGTGTGCGGTGCTGGTTCGAAATGTCCCCGAGCGCGCGTCTGAATCGTAGTGTGCAACCACGTGAGCATTTCCTCGTTCGCCCTATGACGGAGGAGCAAGCGTGTCCATCATCCAAGTTACCCACCTCGGCTTCTTTGTCGTGCTGCTGCTCTTGTCGGTCGCCTTCACGGACTTGGGCGTCGAATACGGCTGCAGCTTGCCGCCGGGCGTGCGCGCTTTACCAGGCAGATCCGCTGGGAGGGAAACGCAGAGCGTGAGCGCGTTGTACAGTCAAGCGCGCGCATGCGGCAGGGGACTTACCATTGTACGCGACCTTGCCGCGGCTGATGCTCGCCTCCACGTTCTCCTTGTGCTCGTGCAGCGCGCCGCGTAGCGCCTCCATGGTGGCCGTCGCGCGGGCGGAGATTTTTATCCAAAATGCCTTGTTGGTTCCTCCGGCTTTTCAAAGTTTCAAAAGACTGCGTCGCGCCCCACTGCGCTGGCCAATCAGAGTTGGTCGATCTGGATGTACTAATATAGCACTCGTATGATGATTAGTCTGATGGGCCGTCCAGCTAGCCCAAAGCCAGGCCAGCCTAATGTGATTGCACCTATTAGATTAGCCTAATGGGGCCATCGCGTGGTGACCACCGCTGGCAACTCGAGGGAGACGCCGTTTCCGGTGCCGTTGAGTGCGCGACGCATCGATGTTGGAAAGTGGCTGTAGCGCAGATAGCACGTAGCGCGTCCCGTACGATTAAACACGATTGAAAAAGTCGGCGGAGCAAGAAAGGCACCGCCGCGTTCGCTAGGCAGACTGGACGGCTTCGAGGAATAGGAACGTGCATTGGTACGATACTCCTCCTCTCTACTTCTTCTGGCTGCCGCGGCTCATACCCTTCAACATGCGGATGACGTGGAAGTTGAGCGTCGAGCGGTGCTCGGCGTTGCGGCGCGCCGCCTGTACAGCAACACAATAAAACGCACATGGTCAGTCGCCGTCCATTCGCCAACTGCGCTGCACCCACCGTACGCCACGCGCACAGCCTTCGCTCTCAACGGCCCCTCGTCTCCACGTGCGGAGGATATTCCAGCGCGTAGCTGCGATGAGCGCAGCCCACCGTTCTGTTCAACGCACCTTGAACGTCATGATCTTCTCGAGCTGCTTGGACTCGCGCTTGCAGAGGTTCTCGTCAAAGTCGTTGCGCTCGAGCGCGCTCATGAACGCGAGGAACTCGGTCTGTCCCTCGCTGTTCTCGCGCACCGTGCGCAGCGTCATGCGCTTGATGTGCTCCACGGACAACGTCTTGCCGAGCTTCATGGTCGTCGCTTCGATGTGGGCAGTCGTGGCGCGGTGGCAGCGCGGCGTCGGTGTGTGGATGGCGCGGCCAAGGTCCGATTTCCCTTGTTTCAGTGCGTCCCTCGTTAGAGGGTCTGAGTCCCTTGTTGGAACGCCACTAAACAAGGGACAGGACTGGAAACGTACCCCTCGGGTGCTGGGCGTATCCATTCGTGTTGAACGCCTGCGGCCCAACATGACCATGGACATGGACGTCGTCGAGCGCACCAAGTCGCCGAGCGACAAGAAGCAGTACCGTCTGCTCACGCTGCCGAACGCGCTGCAGGTGCTGCTCATCTCGATGATCGACGTGCCGCGCTTGGGCCCGGCGGACGAGCACGACGAGGAGGACGACGACGACGAGTTCGACGACGACGAGGACGAGGAGGAGGAGGACGACGACGACGACATGAGCAGCGGCGGCGGCAGCGACCAGAGCGCGTTCGACGGCGACGACGACGAGGGCGGTGCCGCGCGGCGCCGCGCCGGCGCGTGTCTCACGGTCGGTGTCGGCAGCTTCGCCGAGCCGGAGAACCTGCCGGGGCTGGCGCATTACCTCGAGCACATGCTCTTCATGGGTGCGTCTATCCTTCGTTGGAGCTTGTATGGAGGCGCTCCACTGACACCCATGATATAAACAGGCAGCGAAAAATACCCGGACGAGAACGAATTCGAGTCGTTCCTGAGCGCCCACGGCGGCTTCAGCAACGGCCAGACCGACAACGAGATGACGAGCTACACGTTCGAAGTGGGCCCGGCGCACCTCGAGGAGGCGCTCGACATGTTTGCGCACTTTTTCATCTCGCCGCTCATGAAGGCCGACGCGCTCGACCGCGAGCTGTCGGCGATCGAGTCCGAGTTCAGCCAGGCCACGCAGAACGACCAGGTGCGGCTCCAGCAAGTGCTCTGCGACACGGCGCCGACCACTCATCCGTACCGGCGGTTCGGTTGGGGCAACGAGCGCAGCCTCAAGGACGATGCCGCGCGCGCGGGTATTGACGTGCGCAGCGAGATCCGCGCGTTCTACGACAGCTTCTACTCGGCCAACCTCATGAAACTCGTGGTCTGCGGCGAGGACTCGCTCGATGAGATGGAAAAATGGGTCACGTCTTCGTACAGCGCGATCCCCAACCGGAACGTCGCACGCCCCGAGTTTGACTCTGTCGGTTTCCCCTTTGGCGAGGGCGTGGACGCGTCGCCGATGCTGTGTCGGATCGTACCCGTGCGCGACATCCACACGCTGCATCTCGAGTGGATGGTGCCGCCGGTCTTTGGCCACCACCACCAAAAGCCTGCCGACTACGTCGCCAGTCTCATCGGCCACGAGAGTGAAGGCTCGCTGCTGTCTCATGTACTATGTCAATGTATCTTAGGGCCTTGGTTGATCGTTGCTGTGAACTTACGCCTAATCCCAATGGTGTCTTCAGCTCAAGCGCCAAGGCTGGATCTCGTCTATCACAGCGGGTGTGACAGACAGCGATGGGTTCGACGCAGGCACGTTCGGCGCCAAGTTTGACGTGACCATGAAGCTCACGATGGGGGGCATCGACCAGTGGGAATCGATCGTCGAGACCGTGTTCGAGTACATCACTATGCTGAACGCCTCTGGGCTGCCCGAGTGGGTATTTGAGGAGCTCCAGGCGCTAGCGGACATCTCCTTCCGCTTTCAAGAAAATGACAGCGCGGTCGAGCAGTGCGAAGAGCTCGCCCAGATCATGCAGGTTCGTTTCTCTGTGTGCTACCACCTTCAGATACGCGGTATTCGGATGCTAAACGTACTTTGTGTACACCTCAGGACATGTTCAAAGTGCCGCCAGAGGACCTGCTCACGTACAACCTGTACCGCGGCTCGTTCCAGCGCGACGCAGTCGTCTCCCTGATGAAGTATTTGACGCCAGCGAATGTTCGCGTGCTGCTTGTCTCGCAGACGCATTCGACGAAGGTGCCGTCGTTTGAGGAAAAGACGGTTGAGGAGAAATGGTTCGGTGTCAAGTACGTGAAGGAGTTCATTTCAGAGAGCACCCTCGCCAGATGGAAAAACGTGACCCACGTCCACGAGGATATCCAACTACCGCAGCCGAACCCATTCGTCCCGCGTGACTTCAACCTGGTGCCCGAGTCGACATTCACCGGGGACGTGCAAGTGGAATCGCAACCATTTGGCAAACTTTGGTACAAGCCTGATCGCGTCTTCCTCACTCCGCGCGCCTCTGTTGCATTTCTCATTCAGCTGCCGTCAGTGATGAAGAGTGCAGAAAACCTCGTGCTCACAGGGCTGTTTGTCAGGCTTGTGCGGGACTCGTTGAATGAGTTTGCGTACCATGCCAGTGTCGCGGAGCTCATGTACTCTCTGCATGTCAAGGACACGGGACTCGAACTTCTGTTTGGTGGCTTCAGCGACAAGCTGGGGCTTCTCGTCAAATTGGTGACGGAGAAGCTGTTTGCGCCGGTGTTTGATACGCAGCGATTCGAACTTATCAAGCAAGATGTGACGCGCGAGTACAAGAATTCACTGATCAAGCCCGCGCACAAGGCCAAGTACCTGCGTCTGCAGCTGCTGGAGCGCCAAGGCTTCAGCCGCGATGAGGCGATCGTCGCGGCAGAAGCTGCCACCATTGAACAGCTCAAGCAGTTCGTGGCCGACTCACTGTGGACGTCCGGCGCGTTCTTGGCCACGTTTGCTCACGGCAACCTGCTGCCTCCTGTTGCGAATGAGCTTCAGGCAATCGTCGAAGAGGGTCTGCGCCGTGTCGCTTCACCCCCCATGGCAGCACTGCCCTCTAGTGAATGGCCCGCACGCCACATTCACCAATTGCCAGTAGTGCCTTCGGGGCTGCTTCTCCAAGCAAAGAGTGAGCACGCTGAGGACAAGAACACGCTCGTGGAGTACTACTTCCAGTTTGGTGAGCACAACATTCGTATGCTCGCGTACGCGGATTTGCTGCATCAGCTGATGGAAGAGCCGCTGTTTGACACGTTGCGCACAAAGCAAGAGTTGGGCTACGAAGTGTCGTGCACTGTGCGCCTCACGCACGGCGTTATTGGCTTTGGCATCACGGTGCAGTCGTCGCTATTCAAGTCGTCCTACATCCGCTCGTGTATCGACCGATTCCTCGCCGAGTTCGAGCACGCAGTCGCGTCCATGCCCAAGGAGCACTTCCAGGACCACATCCAAGCTCAGATCCTGAAGAAGCTCGAACCGGACCACAATCTGCTGGAGATGACGCAACGCTACTGGTACGAGATCTCGTCGGGGCGCCTGATCTTCGACATCAACGAGCGCCTCGCGAGCGAGCTTGAGCACTGCACCAAGCACGAGTTGCTTGGGTACTACCGCGAAGCTATCCTCAAGGCGCCGAAGAAACTGGTCGTTCAGATCATTGGTCAGGCCAGCCCGGACGTCACAGGTGACAAAAAGCACAAAGCGGCTCAGCCGCGCAAGACCAGCAGTCAGCGTAAATCAAAGCACTCGGTTCCTGCTCCCGAGCCCAAGGTGGTGGAAGATTTGTACGCGCTCAAGAGTGAGCTAGCCTATTTCCCGGACCGCTTCCAGTTGCAGCGCGACGACAAGCCGACGGAAGTAGACGCCGACCGCACCAACTTGTAGAGGGGAGCGATCCGCGACGCCTGCCCTTGGAAGGTTCGTTCTTGCCTTCCTCGTGGGTCGACTACACGTAATATATTCTGTAGACGGTCTTGGCAATCGGCTGCTGCCCGTCATAGAATCCGGTTTCAATCGTGAGCTTCCCACTACAGCCACACCACGCCCGTCGCCACTCATGCGTCAGCCCTCGCCTGTTCGTAATTGGATCTTTATCTCATGTACAGGACGCACCTCATGACGTCCGGGTCCAGCATATTGTCCGGCCCAGCTGACTCAATGGTCTGCTGCCATGAGTTCGTCGAGCCCGGGATCACAAACCCGAACGTGAAGAGCCACTCTACACACACACAGCGTGTCAGCCTCTTTGCCCCGATCGTGCATATCGCTTCGTTGCGTCCTGATACCTTCAATGCAGCTGCCGTCGAGGAAAATGCGTTGTTCGAGGCGGAACTGCGTGATCTCCTCGGCCGAGCTGAAGTTGATCTCGCGAGCGACGGCCGAGCACTTGAGGATGGCACGAGGAATGCGTGCTGCACAGACCCGCATCGCATCAGCGCGAAACGAAACACAACAAAGAGATTACATCGACGTTCGCTCTCTGGCGTACCTTCTTGTTCGACAGTGAAGACGTCCTCGCGCCTGTCAACGCCCCACAAGTAATCCGTAACGCATTGTGAGCGACGCTCCCAACCGTCTCCCAGAGGCACACGTGTGTCATGCCACGCACCACTCCTCGGACTGCCACATGAGCTTGCCCGTGTCCGCGCATCGCATGTTCATGTGGTTGCTATTGGGCAGACCAACCGGATCAGCGACAAGGAAATACAACGGAATACGCGTCGCCCACGCGCCACAACGAAAGAGAACCAACATGGTGAGCCCCTTGCAGATCTTCTTGGCGCGCGGATTCGCCGACACCTCGATGCGGCCGCCGCTCGTGTCGTTCTGCAGGCTCTTCCACTCGCGTTCGACTTCGAGGTCAAGCTTGGCCTCGGCCACGCGAGACTCGTCGCTCTTGGGCGGGAGACTCTTGGCATCCAGTCGCCCGGGCTTCTCGGCGAGCTTCATCTTGCCGATCTTGTACCCGAGGTCGTCGTCCTCGTCGAGGAACTTGGGCTCCATAGTGTTTTGTGTGTGCGGTCTCTTGTGTTCGCGGATCCGCGCTTCTCGGCGATGTCGGTTCTGGTAGACGGACGGTGGGAGCAGTCGCGTGGTGGGGGTCAGGAGTAGTTACATCATCGCGGAGGAGGATCCGTCGCTGGTTCTAAAGAGTTCCAAAATATCTGAAACGACGCGTCTGCAATGACTTCGTGCCAAATCTTCAATGTAAGGGAAGTGTGAACCGGAGCTTCGCATTGGGTTTCTGTCACCACAGACCGGCAGGCATGAGCAGGAGAGCTCCGAAACGTGCGTAGACGGTGAAGTGTCTCGTAGGAGATGCACCCATTACAATGAGAAGATCAACTGGTACACTCAGGTTCCGAAGGGCTCCCAAAAGAGACGGCAACGATCATCAATGCCGCGGCACTGCAAGACCACCTCATGCGCTCGATGGTGCTCAACGCGCCCCCGCCTCGCCTGGCGAACCCTTTTGCGCGCCCACGACCGACGCCGTCGCAGCCAACGGGGTCTTCTGCGTTCAAGCCCACAGCGCTCCGAAAGGAGCCACATCTCGCGGCACGTTCGCTTCCTGCCGTTGATCTCACGGTCTCTGATGTGGGGCCTTGCTCACGTTCATGTGTCATAGGCGCATGCTACGATCCAGAGTTTCTCTTCCGCTGGAACCTCCGCAATCGCAGCAGAGACTCGACAACACCACGAGTATCGTCGCGTGTGGGTCTGTGAAACGTGCACGTTCGAAAACGAAGAGTGTACGACCTCTTTCCCTGGCTCAAGCAACTACGACGAGCGCTGCAGCGCGTGTGACGTACTCAGACCCTCACGGCCACGTCGCCAGCAGATCACACTGGCACAACAGCGAGGACTGGTGCGCTCAGGCCAATGCAGGAAACGGAAAGAGAACGGCGAGGTGACCCTGAACCATTGGTGTGACTATCGCTAGGTGCCCGCACCGCCACCAAAGCTGTCACGTGACGAGTGGGAGCGCTGCGAGAGCCAGGCGCTGAATCGCGGCGACGCGTTGCACCCGTGCTCCATCTGCCGCGAGCCCTTCGGCGTGCAGGAGCAGGTTCTGCTCAGCTGCTCGCACATGTTCCACTTGGCGTGCATACAGAGCTTTGAGAGGTAAAGCGAGACAACGCGATGAGCATTCAACACCATTACTGACACGGTTCCGTGGAGTGGCGTTTTGTAGGTTCTTGCGGACCAAGCAGCGAGTTTGTCCGCTATGCCGCAAGGAGAATTACCAGAAGCGGATGACGTCGAAAGCCGCTGGAATCCACCGCGAGAGATGCGCCACGCGCATCCAGGTACGTGCAGCGTTCGAGCACGGAGTCGAGATGTGGGCTGAGTCATCTTACTCTCTCGAGACGGCGTTGTAGGCGGCGTGCAGAGGCCACCTCACTCGCAAGAATGTTGAAAGGCTCTGGCACGACGTATGAACGCGTCTGAGCGAGCTCTACAATTCCATTTCGGTCGACTCACGCTGTTTTTTTTTTACGTGTGATGCAGTACTACCGTCGGGGTAAGGGCGATCCGATGCGGCGGCGTGCGTTTCTCGCGAACAGGTATGGAAGCTCCTACTGTTTCGGACGACTGCGCGTTCATTGCTGTGGAATGTCGTGTTTCCTATGGGTCAAAGAGTGGGCAAAACAGCGGACCGACTCGTCTCAGCGATGCGTGCGCGAGACGACTCCATCGACTCGTTACTCGCCGAGTTTGACCGAACCATCTCGATGAGCAAGCAAGTGTTCTCGGAGTCACAGCCCCAGACGGACGACGGTACCTGAACCTCCATGCTCCAACTCAAAGGCCGACAGAATGAGTACATTTCTCAATCTTTGTTTCTGGGTAGATTGTGAAGTGAGAACTCCCGCAGGGCCGGACTGGACGAAGATCTACTTGAAGGTGAGAGTGGGGAGTTCGAACGCCTGAAAGGTATCATTTAACTCACTCAGAGCGCCCACATGTGTCAAACAGGCCCACGCCCGCGGAGACAAAGAGTGTCCAATTTGCATTCATGCGTTTAGGTATGCGACTGCGTGCACCAAAATCGCCGAGCCATTGTTGTCACTGACGAGCTGCGTTGTGCGGGTCCAGCACGAGCATGGCTGATGTAGCATTGCTGAACTGCTCTCACGTGTTCCATCGTGAATGTCTGCTCGCGTTCGAAGAGTTCAACATCTATGAGATCCCCCTTTGTCCGCTATGTCGATCCGGGTATCAAAGTTGCAGCTGGAACGAGGTGAAGAACGGACTAGGATGAGTAGGGGAGATCTGATCACCTTGATCCAAAACCATTGCTCCTCGATGTTGAAACGCTGGAAGAATACTCCTATTGAAGTTTCAAGAAAATAGGGCTAGTCTCGCTACCACGGACTAATCGAGGCCAGCGCGTCTTTCAGCACCTGCCACGTTCCACCCGTCGTTGTGGATTCAGCTTGGACTCTGCCTTGACGATCAGCAAATGACCCATATGCCGGGTCCTCTTCTTCCGACAGCAGTCCTTCTTCAAGGTCCATTGAGCTGCCAAACGACGACTGCGATTCGTTGCCAGACGACATGACTGCCACGCTTTCGGAGCGGGCCGATCTCGCCTCGCGCCGCCTCCTTGCCCGCGCGCTTTCACTCGCAGGGCGAGTCGAGCGCTTGTCACGTGGGCGATTAACCACGAAGTACACCGAAAGGAAGACGCAGCCGATCGCGACAGCAAATGCCACCACCAGCTCCACACACATAATGACCGTCAGCATACGATGATCCACCGGTAGTGCGTCAGGGCTCGGCGGTGGCTTCACTGCGGGGAGTATGATGTTCATCACCAGCGCCGCGGCTAGGGATGATCCTGCGAAACCGTCCTCAAAAACCCCAATGGGTTCTCCTGACTAGGAGTGATAGGCGAGTGCCGTTTCATTGCTGGTGCTGGATGAGCACACGAGAGCTCGTGTAGAGTTTCGCACGTATATGTCGAGACCGGGGAATGCGTTCTACCACCACCAAAAAAGGGCCCATACCCAGAGATTTAGTGAACCACTCTTCCATGAACGAAGCACAGTGCATATACCTTGGCGAATGCGCGTTGCAGAAAGTAGTTGTAATGCAGAAGCGTGGTTGCTTTCTCCGTCGGCGTTGAGCCGCATGGAAAGAACGAAATCGGGAAATGCGCGCAAAAGAACTGGAAAGTGTCGGACGAGCGCAGGAAATGCGAGAGAATGCCCATCACTTTCTCTTCACTGAGTTGGATCGAGTATGCAGGAAGAACGCCGCGCAGGGAAACGGAGCCGATTTGGGTTGAGCTGTCGTCGTCGTTGAAGATCTATACAGCACACGAACGTTGGTCCATGATTTTGATCGCACAACGTCATTAGTTGTGATGTTGCGTACCTGAGCGGATCCATTCCATAAAGAGCTAGGCACCGACTCATTTCCAGCAATCGCTTCGCGCAGCGATGCTGCCTGCTGACTCGCGGTCTCCAACTCGTCCAATACTTCACTGATCTCAAATTGAAACGACGGACACGAGGAGGAGCGAGCAGCAAGCACGCGGCAAATATCCACAAACGCGTCCGCCGACCGAAGCGCAAGCGCGTTGAACTCCACGTCCCGTACGTCCAACCGGCACGAATGCTCTCCACCACTATCGCTCGCACTTGTGCTGTTGTAGCATGATGCGAGAAACATCATGGGCTCATAAAAATTCTTGACGGCATCGATGGTGCTCGAGTTTTCGAGGGCTGCTCCGAGGGCAAAACGAGCTTTAGCGGAAGACGGGATTTCTGCCACAAATTCTTCGTATCCCGGGGATGACTTGATTCGATCCAGCGAACCCACCCAGTGCCTTGAAAATGGAGAGAATGTCTCCCATGGATGCTACAGAATCAGAAAATAAAAAGAAAGAAATCCGTGAGCTCTCCAGCACTCTGATCAGCAGGCGAGCGCATCGTGTTGCAAGCGTACATGACTCGCGAGCAGAGCTGTGCGATTTGGCTCCTGGCGCGTTTGGAAGAGATGATGATGCAGTTTCCGCAGCATCGGGTAAACGTCGCAAAGAAAAGCCACGGCGTTCGTGGTGTGTCCCACGACGCCCATGGCTGTCTCGTAGGGCGATAGTCGGTACATCTGCAGTGCGACGTCGGACGCGATAGGCGGCGCGAGCAGCGTCGCTGTGGAAAAACGTGGTGCGTATCGGTCGCCATCGGATAGGCTACCATTGGCACTCGCAGCGCTTGAGCTGCTGCTGAATGTGTCGCTCTCGTCCGACGAGTCGTTTGCACCGCGCCACAGCGCAGGGCCGGGAAAGAACGTCTTGTCGCTATCAAACCAGCGCGTCGCAGCGTTCACTGAGGGCCCGTACACGAGGAGTGGAAGACCGCCGTCGTGGCGCTGGTAGGAGAGTACGCGGCTTTCGTGCACAGAGTTAGTGTGAACGAGTATTGGAACAGACATCGTAGGGAAACGCACCGAAAATGGGCGACCGCGCGGTCAAAGTCGTCGTGAGCGATCGGTTAGTGTGAACGAGTATTGGAACAGACATCGTAGGGAAACGCACCGAAAATGGGCGGCCGCGCGGTCAAAGTCGTCGTGAGCGATCGCCTGCGCCGCCAGCAACGCGTCGGCCGTTTTCTTAGCACGGATGTACATAGAGAGATCATAACGGTCAGAGTGCCGCAAACTGGGAACAAGAGAACGGAGCCGCATGACGTGACGTACGAGGTGCTGGAATCCGACTTGCGCCGGACTGCCTGGCGCGACGGCCCCGAGCTCCACATCGAAATGGTTGTCCAGGGTGGCGCGCGCGCCTGCGACCAGCGCAGCCTCATCGCAGCGCGGAACCGGAGTCGGCGATGTCCTGAGAGACAGCGCGGCAACGGGCGCAGTCCAGACGCGCATGATCCTGTTTGGTCTCGAAATCAAATTGAAGTCACTTTCCAGCGACGAGGATGCCATGGATATGAACCTGTCTTCAAGGGTACTATATATGCATTAGTGGGGGTGAGATCCACGAAATGTTAGTATACTGATACTGTACATCAGATCGTGAATAGCAGTGCTTGAGATGTGGTGTCATGACGACGGAAGCAGGGCTACCTGAGACCTTCTCATTAGCTTCCTACAACCACGCAACGCTCATTTCAAAAGACTTGGAAAGACCTGTCACACCAAGCAGAACACGAGAGCCCCAGTGCCGTTTTGCACATCGTTGGTGGGGTTCAAAGCACATCATAATCTAAGTGAACTACTACAATAGAAGGTGAACAGATTTCGTAGACCTACTTTAGGTTATAGATTAGGGTTTAACACCGCCTTGCATGTGCGACCCGGCCAGTTGATGTTTCAGTCTTAGGTTATAGTTTTAGGTATAACCCGAAGGCCATTCGGCAAAAAAGCGGCTTAGGTTGTTGGCTTAGGGTATGCAGGGTTTAGTGTCCAAGCAGACCTACCGCAAAAGTCGGATAATAACGGCCACCCAAACAGACCGTTTGTATTGGGTTTTTGATGCAGGGGCACCATTCCGTGATGTAACGTGATTGGCTATTGAGATCCAAACTAAATCACGAAAGTGGGTGCCGTTTTAAATTTGGCATATTTCCAGGTATAAGTGGCTTTTCGAGTTTGGGCGGGAACGCGTGGCATTCACCTTGTTTTGTAAACATTGCTGTTGTTCAATCATTACTGAATTTGGCATGCGTATCACTGATTGGCTATCACGCCTATCGATTTGAAGAGGTGGCCGTTAAATTTCGCCGGCTGTTATTATCCGACTTTTGCGGTACTCGAACAAGATTCAAATATGTACACCTCGATGGATACGATATGTGATGGCTCGATACTACTAGTCTTGTTCTGTCGCAAACAAACCAATTATCTTTCCTTCTTTTCCAGAATGGTTTGAACAACACGACAGCTATTTCGCTGGCGCTTCTGGCTTTTCCGCCATCATCTGCATCTTCCATGTACGAAGTTGTGGACCTTTTTAGAGGTCCAGTCATTACAATTACAGGTATTGTGGACTTCCGCCAAAAATTTCGGTTCGTGGGCGATTTGCAAAACCGAACGGAAACCGCCCAAACCCAAAACGATCTCCTACTGGCCATACAGTTGTCATTTCTGCCAATTGCTGCTCAGTGTATGTGGACCTAGTCGAGTCAGTTGAAGCTGAGTTTGCATAAAACTGCACAACACCATGGAGGAAGCCGTCACACGCCAGCACGCGCATGCAAACACCGTCTATAACTGCCTCTATCCCTACTATCTGCTTGGGTACTCCCGCCAACACCTGGCGCTTGTGTACAACAAAACGGAGCGCACAACCGCAAACTGGATCTACGTTAATGAAGAAGCATGTGAGTATAAACGCGCATCCACACGGACTGAGAAAAAGTTCACGCAAGAGCATCCCCAGTGGTTCTTCGTCCTCAATCGAAAGCACCCACTCGCTTATCTAGACGAAGCCCTGGTTGCGTTCAAGCTATTGCAGCACCGGACGTCTCTCTAAGTTCCCCCATAGGTGCGATCTCCGCGACCTCGGCTTCGCCTGGAAGTCTTGGGGCGCCGAGCGATACACATCAAGGAGAAGGACGTGTTTCGGTTTGTCGAGAAGCTCAGCGACATCCACTGGAACCAGCTCAACATTGTGTTCCTGGACAAAGCCAGCTTTGACAACCGCGGCATGGTGCGTCGACGTGGATTCGCAGTCCGAGGCAAAAGCTCTCGGTTCGCGGAGATAGACGTGGGCAACCGGGTCAAAGGGTTGAACCGGTTTGGCCTACAACCCGACCGGGGTCTAACCGGGTTTGAAGTTGGATGAAACCGTTTGGATCGGATTAAACCCGATCGAAGTGAGCTCATCACAACTCGGTCCGAGGGTGGGACTTCAAATATAGTCATCTCTCACAGGCTATTTATTCACAAGATATTATACCACCGGGTTTCCAAATTTCATGAATGCTTTTATGCGTTTACCGTGTTTGATAGAGGTAGACACATCGACCCCTTCCTCGTTCCATTTTCCTTCCCGACTCTGGCGTGGTGGAATGGAGTGGCGGCGAGAGATTCTGGAAGGCGCTCGCCAGGATGCAAGAGGTCCCAGGCTTGTGTGATGGGCAGACCGGGAGGTGGCGGCGGGTGCAGACACTTTCAGAATCCGGCGCTTCGATCAACAACTCCAGCTAAGTTTCCTCCCCGTCCCGGTTGAGACCGCGATGGAGGTTCTAATGCTCGGGACAAATGCCCCCGCGACTGTCAACGAGATTCTCGATCAACCAGATAATCGGCGTCGCTACTCGCCGATCTACGAGTACATTCTCGAAGCAACGCGAACTTCGGGTGACGGTGTCAGCAAGATCGTGTGGACGTGCAGTCTTTGTGCGGAAGCTCCTCCGCCGCCCGTGCCAGGACAGAAGAAGCGATCTCCGCCGGTGTGGAGTCAAGAGAACACAACTAACGTCTGGAAGCATTTGGAGAAGTACCACCCAGCCGAGTATAATCGCTTCGCGCCTCACCGTGACCCGGCTTACGCTCAAGATGACTCAGGCGTGCCGGAGCATGCACTCACCTCTGCAGCCAAGGTAGCTCTAAACGAAAAGCTCGCAAACTGGCTCGTCGTCAACTCGCATCCGTTTGCACTCGTGGAACAAGATGCGTTCAAACAAGTCTGCAGTGCTCTCAACCCCAGCTACAAGATCCCGAACCGGAAAACAATTCGCCAGCACATTCTCAAACTGCGGGTCGTCGCGAAGGCAGCCGTTCGCGAGCAAGTGCTGCAAGATCTTCGAAACAGCCGTCGCGCCAGCATCACCACTGACATGTGGACTTCCCCAGCACGGAGAGGATACAGGGTCGTGACACTCCCGTATATCAATGACTTCTGGAAGATTCGGTCCGTCACGCTCGGATTTGTGCGCGTTCTCTACCCACATTCATGCGAGCAATTGGGGAAAGCGAGTCGATTTGGTGGATCCGCGCCTCACGATAGCGATCTGGACCCTGACGGCGGACAATGCAAAGAACAATCGCACCTTGACCAGCACACTGAATAAAGATATCAGCGCCCGCCAGAAAGCCATCACAGAATAGGCGAGAACTGATTGTACGGCTCGGGGTGCAAGAGGAGACTCCTTATCAGGAAGTCCGAGTGAACAAGCCATCCCAGAGAGCGTCGAAGCCCCAAGTCAGGTTGTGTACGTCCACTGCATCCCACACGTGATCCAACTTGCCATCAGCCACGGCGGGAGCCTGCGCGACTTGGCGCGAAAGATGGCCGATTTGCCCAAGATGTATGAAATGTATGTGGCTGTGTGCAAGTCGCTAGGCAAGGAACGAAGGAAGTTCAAGCTCGACGTCGCGACACGACGGAGCTCAACCTATAACACTACCTGCTCAAATCAAAGTAAAGCTCCATGACTTCTTGATGCGTGTTCAGAATGCCCATGCAAACTTTAGTGACTTGCCTGCCGATGCGAGAGCTTGCCTCGAGATTTCACCTATTGCCTGGAAAGCGGCGTACGTGTACTACCGATTCTTGAAGCCATTCAAGGAGGCGACAGTCCTCGTGTCCGGGCGCTATCCAACCATGAGCGCTGTTCCCGCCGTCTACGCGGGTCTGGAGCCGCACGTCACCAACAACTTGAGTACACTCGGAGTGAAATTGGACGAAGCTCGAAGACGACGTCGTGCTACACTGTTGGAGTTACCAACGGGCGTCGGTCCAGCCAGCAACTCGAATATCCTGGTGAAGCCACGGTCACATCGTCTGCGACCAGCGATGAAGACCTCACTATGTCAGCATGGGACTATGCCCGTCAATTCTCTGAAGGGTCCAAGGAAAAACTGTCTGCCTACAAGAATATTGTCGTCACTCATGAAGCCAAGATTGATGCAGGATTGGATCTTTAACCCCCAAATGATTATCGACAAGTTCACTACCCACTATCCCCCCCCCCCCCCCTCCCGCTTTGAACGGAGAACCACACCCAAAAGAGACGCCACGAAGACACTCCCATGAACTCGCCTCTGCCCAAGTGTCCCTCACTTATGGGATTAACGGTTGAAGCATCCGGAGCCACGATCTCCGAGCGTTCCCGGTCTCGAACCAATATTCACGAGGAGGTCAAGGACTGGTTTCAAGAGTCCGCAGTGAGGATGGACATGAGCTCCCACGATGTGTGCGATTGGTTCGCCACCAACACGGCCCAGTTCCCGAGAATCCAGATGATGGCGCGCGACTTTATGGCTATCCCGGCTACGTCAGTTCCAAGTGAGGTTACTTTCTCTAAGGCAACATTGTTACCGCCCGACTGGATGATGCCTCGGTTGGTTGCATTTGCAAGTTACAATCATTCAACAGGTTCCACTCCGGCAAAGATCAGGAGCCTGATGTCGAGCCTAAAACAACCACGGCAAGCGGCGAAGTGAATGCCGAAGAACCTGAACAAGATTCAGATGATGACGACGATGAAGACGATGAGGGCCTTCAAAAGTCTGATTTTCACATGGTAGTTGTACTAGGAATTCATTGCGAATATACGTGTGGTTTGAGCATTCTATTCGTCGTGGCCAGGGTTGGTCCTGCAAGCTCTGTTCTGCGAGAACGGTCGCGACACTCATGTCTGCCCGCCAAATTATAGTGGCGTCGCAATCTCGAGCCGCAACGAAGAACGCCTCGCTGTCGCGTCTTTGCATTTGTTGCGTGCGTGGTGGAGCTAGGCAAGCATGGCGTCGTCATATTCGCAGATGAGCAGCAAGAGCTTGACTATCACACGCCGCTCGTCGCGGCTCGAGCAGCACGCTACTCAGAAAATCACTGTGGTTGCGTGCCCGGCGCTGCGGGTGTCTTCTTTACATTGCTGTTCACACAAGCATGTCTGTTTACGCTGCCCTCCATGGAATGAAGGCTGCCAAAGCTCTCCACGCTCATATCACGCAATTAATTCAAGACGATCCGTGCCCTTGAAAGTGTCTTGAAGGGAAAGCTGCTGGCCTCGAACAAATGGTGACATCTCTTAGTCGACTTACTGCAACGGAGAAGAAAGTGAGCATCTACACAGCACTTTCGATTCTCTACGAAGCCGATGACGCGTGCCCGCGACGATCCCGATCAACAAGAGAGCGTGCTCGTTTCCACTACTACTTGCCGTCTGTCGGCCGGGTCTGTAAGACGTCGTTACTCAACAGCTACAAAGTTTCTGCACCAACGATCGCGAGATACAAAGCGAAAATCGCACGCCGACGCTCACGCGAAGACGCGACGTAGTAATGCGGGCGGCCCTTCATTGGCACTGCCGCAACCCACTATAACGGACAATAAAAGCATATGAGTGGGTGACAGCAAACGCTCCGTGCGTGATATCAAACGCACCGTACGTGATACTATAAGCACTATACATACGATGGTTACATTGACTGATACCAAAAGCCAACAGCACGCTAAAGATCATCGCACCCAGACTTGTTGAGATGCTCTGTAAGGTATGATCAAAGCCCAGCATTCAAGACCTCATCGATCACGCACCACTCTAGTCCTATGACTCGTAACACACGACGTCGTGGTGTTGCCGAGGCCGCGGCCAATCCTCTGTGGCCTCAAAGGACGACACTGCTACGTCCCGTGGGGTCTCGTCGGTGGAACTGTGGCAGCGCCGCTCGTCGAGTCGTCGGCGGGTGTCGGATCTGCCTCGTCGGACTGCTACGCTGCTGCATGTGGTCACCTGGCAACGCACTGCAAGCAGCGTGCGCTTGCGATCACTCATCACTTCGGTCAGAAGCTGCGCTGATGTGGTTGTCGTGCCCACGGCGGTGGCCGTGTCGATCTCGGTCTTCCTCTCGTACTTCTGGCCGTGTCGATCTTGGTTGTCAGGCATTGGAGAGCAGCGCTCGGTGTGCTCTTCAAGTGTAGACGTCTCTAATGCATCACGGAACGCATAGGCGGCCTGGCGTTGCCCATCCCGGCGGGGTAGCGATCCGCGGCCTGGCGTTGCCAATCGCGACAGGGCACCGATCCCTGTGGGTGCATACCCCAGCAAGTTGAGCGTGCGGTACGGTTAAGGCTTCCGCTGTTCAGGCTATCGCTGCCGCGTCCCGAGAAGCTTCGTCGGGATGAAAGAACGACGTCCTGGCTGCCGCACCATCCAACGACGCCCCGAACATGCGCTTGGGATCGAGGGAGATGACCACGACCTGCTTGCCGGATACATGGGCAGGCAGGACTCCAAGGACGCAGGCTCCCTGTAACAAATATTCTGCGGTTCTTCCATCTCCCCCAAGCTCAAGGAAAGATGGTTTCGAAGGCATTCTGTTCTCTTTATTTTTAATTTAATTCATGAAGCAAAAATTAAAAAGTTTTATATCGAACCGCCTTGGACGAAACCTTCTTTTTTATACCATTCACCGATCCTCCATCTTCCAAGCGCCATGTTTGCCGAAGGCTCGTCTGCAAGCGCCTCGTCATCTGCCCCTTTGGCTAGAACGAATCAAGCCGTGTCGCGTCGGGCGTTCCGATTGCTGTGTCTAGATAGAGGTCGTGCGGCAGCGCCACGGTGGTGGCTACATTGACTATGAGAGCTGCCGCATGCTGTGGGCGGCGCTCCGTGCGCACCTCGACCCGGTATTCACAGTGCTCGCCGGCCGGGTCTTCTTGCGGGCGGTCCCAACGCGCAGGATCACCCCACCGGTGATGCAGCGCTGCCTTGCAGCGATAAGCCTCGGGCTCTCGCGTGTGCAACGTGCTCTGCGCTTGACTGCCCCCAGCGGTTGATGCTGGAGGCGGTGGACGAAGAACACGGGGCGCGTGGTGTCGAAGACGTCGAGTACGATGTCGACGGCCTCCCTGAGGTTGTCGATATCGTGTCCGACAGTGAGGACGCGGTCGTCGCCGAGCCCGCTCTACCGGCCGAGGTGAACGCTCTTTTCAACTTCCGTAACATTCTCGCCGATGGCGAGAGTCGTGTTTTTATCGACTGGGCTCCGACGTGGGAGCCCATCACGAACGTGGAAGACGAAGATCTCCGCGTGTTCCGACAGGCCCAGCGCCGCGCTTTCGGTGTCGAAGACCAAGACTGAATCCAGATTGGTTTAGGAGATAAATGAAATAATTGGCGGTATTTTCAATTGCGCTCATGCAGTAGACTATTCAACTTGTTTTTGGTTGGGCGGAAAGCTTGTATCATGCGATGTAGGTGTATTTGCCGCATGGGTGAATATGTGTTGCACGGGTGTGGTGGTGATGGTAGCTGTAACAGCGAACAAGTTGCTCGTGCATACCTATATCAACGGTTGCTTTGGCATGGCTCATCTCACGCTACCACACGACAGCCGACTCGCAGTCAGTGCGGTTCGTGGCTCACGTTTCACGACGCGTCTAGGCGGGTTGCAGCACGCAACTGTCGCACGCCGCTCCACCACGCTTCCACACGACTCGTGTGGTGGGCTCTGGTGGGTTCCTATGCTAATTATTCTAATCCTCCCGTCTTTGGAACTGACGCGGCAAACTCGAGGAGCGAGTGCAGTGCGTCTCTGTGGGATCGCAATTCCCGTTCACCAATTCACAGGCGCCCGATCCCACACAGTGAGAGTTACCCCAGTTCACGCTCCTGAGGCTGTGAGCGCTCGCGTGGTTGTAGAGCAGTGGCCGTCATTTGTGGCCACTGGCCCCTTTGTTCACAGTGGGACTACATTCCCGTTTATGTACAGTAGTTGGAGGCGCTTGTCATGTCTCTGCAGGTAGTTTGGTGCTCACCACATCAGTGGTATGGTGGGCACCAAAAATGAGTATGACCGCTACCTTTCGTCTCCCCAGACGGAATGTGAGGACGAGGAGCGTCGAAGACACGTGGCACGCAGAGGACAACGGCTCAGAAGGCGGTTATGTTTGCGCATTCGCAAGAGGCAGAGGAGAGCGCTTATGACCAAGGCGGTTGACATCGAAGACGAGAGAAGGGAAGAGGATCAAGGCCAAGGCAGGCGTGGAAGCTAGGTGGTAGGACACCTGGTTGGGATTTGGAAAAAGTACACCGTGTACGTGGTCTGGCATCTACCCGACCGACGAAGTAGACGCAGAACCACAAACGGCAAAACGCCAAACGAAAACCCTGCAATACAACGCCCATCGGACCGTCGGTCGCCGATCCGCCTACTATTGCAGGAAATCGTCGCCACGCTTTCGCACCCACACGGGGCATGCGCGCACGCTACGGGCGACTCGCCACACAAACGGCAAAACGCCAAACGAAAACCCTGCAATACAACGCCCATCGGACCGTCGGTCGCCGATCCGCCGACTACTGCAGGAAATCGTCGCCACGCTTTCGCACCCACACGGGGCATGCGCGCACGCTATGGGCGAACATGCCGATGGTTCCATCGTGCGCTAGTGAAAGTATGCAGAGGGTTCCATCGTGCGCTAGCGAACACATGCCGAGGGTTCCACCGTGCGCTAGCGGAAGTATGCCGAGGGTTCCATCGTCCGCTAGCGAAAACATGCAGAGGGTTCCATCGAGCTCTAGCGAAAACATGGCGAAGGTTCCATCGTGCGCTAGCGAAAACATGCCGAGGGTTCCACCGTGCGCTAGCGAAAACATGCAGAGGGTTCCACCGTGCGCTAGCGAAAACTTGGCGATGGTTCCATCGTGCGCTAGCGAAAACATGCCGAGGGTTCCACCGTGCGCTCGCGAAAACTTGCCGAAGGTTCCATCGTGCGCTAGCAAAACATGCAGAGGGTTCCATTGTGCGCTAGCGAAAACATGGCGATGGTTACATCGTGCGCTAGCGAAAACATGCCGAAGGTTCCATCGTGCGCTAGCGAAAACATGCCGAGGGTTCCACCGTGCGCTAGCGGAAACATGACGATGGTTCCATCGTGCGCTAGCCAAAACATGCAGAGGGTTCCATCGTGCGCTAGCGAAACCTTGGAGAGGGTTCCGCCGTGCGCTAGCGAAAATATGCAGAGGGTTCCATCGTGCGCTAGCGAAAACATGCAGAGGGTTCCATCGTGCGCTAGCGAAAACATGCTGAGGGTTCCACCGCGCGCTTGCGAAAACATGCAGAGGGTTCCACCGTGCGCTAGCGAAAACTTGGCGATGGTTCCATCGTGCGCTAGCGAAAACATGCTACGGGCGACTCGCCACACAAACGGCAAAACGCCAAACGAAAACCCTGCAATACAACGCCCATCGGACCGTCGGTCGCCGATCCGCCGACTACTGCAGGAAATCGTCGCCACGCTTTCGCACCCACACGGGGCATGCGCGCACGCTACGGGCGACTCGCCACACAAACGGCAAAACGCCAAACGAAAACCCTGCAATACAACGCCCATCGGACCGTCG
>JAMFLL010000277.1:0-47391 GCA_027475725.1 Pythium rhizo-oryzae | reverse complement strand
GAAACTACGTCCTTCCCTCCATCTCGTTCTCACTATAACTATACTGAAAACAAGTGTCGTTCTGGGTCTGGGTCTTATACCGACGCAGGCTGCGTCACACCCGTGGCGACCGACGTGGCGCAGCGAACTTCTGGACCGGCATCGACTCGTCGCAGATGGTCGAGTCTTTGACCGTCACGAGATAGCTCCGAGTTCTCTGAGAAGCGCACGAGGCCACCCGACACGGCCGTTTTCTACTGCTTGGGGAGGAACCGCGCTGTGGTCACGATGGACGAGAGCATGCTACGCGTGGTGTAGATGTTGGATGACGACCCAGTAGAGCGCGGCGACCCCATTGTAGTCCGTAGTATAGTATGTTGCGCAGTACACCTTCAGCTGGGACACGTAGTACCGGTATAGATGACGGCGAAGAACGCGTCGCTCAATCTGGTCCAGCGTGTCGCGCAGCACGGCCGCGCCAAGGATGAAGCAACTCTCCTCCTGGTCCAACGTATAGCGCGGGTACTGGGAACTCGATCGAGCGTTTCTTCTCGCCACGACGGACCTCCCGATCGCACGCGTCTCGCCCAGCGCCCACCACACACCGCGATGTTATCCGTCGCAGCGCGCGGAGAGCGGCCGGACGACCGAGAGGAGGCGCGCACGCCACTGAGCCCCATCACTGCCGCCGTATTGCTCTCGGACCTGTTGAAGAACGCCATGTTCCTAACAGGTGACCTGTTGGGGTGCGTTCCTATCACGAACTTCCAGCAAAGTTAACGTTGGTTAAAAAGACGCTGTGATTGGCCAAAACCCAGCACCGTCTTGCTTTGTTTTTGTGTTTTGGCGCGCTGGTCCTCCTGGGTCGTTCCCCTCCTCCACTTCAAAGTGCCAAAGGGAAACCAGCGCAAAGGGAAACCAGCGCGTGCCCTCCTCACCGCCGCGCCGCCTCCATCTCCGGATCCTGCCGCCGGATCCGCCACACAAGCTCAGTCATTCACCCTACCACTCTCACGCGCGTGCCGGCCATGGACGCCCTCGCGGCCGCGCTGGAGAACGACATCTGCAAGCTGCGCGAGCGCGCGGCGGGCAGCCACACGACGCGCGAGATGCAGCGGCTGAAGTCGCGCGTGGCCCAGTTCCTCATGAACGCAGGTGGCGGCGACTGGTGGTGCAAGTACCCGACGCTCATGACGTTCATGGCACGCACCCTCGAGCTTCACCCGCCGTGCGAGGACCTACAAGCGTTGTATGTCGGGATGGTGCAGCAGCTCGGGCGCTGCGCGAACTGGTGCGTGCGTCTCCGTTTGAGGGTGAGAAAGAGCACCGGTATCTGATATGTGTGTTGTCTCCTGAGCGTGTAGCGTTGATACCTATCACTCGGCGATGGCCCGTGTGCGTGCCGACTTGGAGAGCGAGTTCGGCCCCGCAGAGTTCGTGAAGGCATTCCTCCACAACGTCGCGCGGCTCGACGTCGAGCGCATCCAGGTGGCTTTCATGACACCCGTCGGGGGGGATGCGGCCGCGTGTTCCAATGTGAACACGTTCACGGCGCTGTACGAGATCCTGACGAATCGACGGCTATGTTCGGACCTCCGAATCAGTCGCATCATCTACGAGTGGCTAGAGACAACGCCGAAACCGATCAGAGACGCGATTGGCGTCGAGATGATTGTTCGGCGCTGTCCTGGTATTCTCCAATTACTCGTGGCGCCCGAGAAAGGCATTCGGTTTGTGGGATTGTTCACGAGTTGGTGCCATTGCTCCCTGTGTACTTACGGCTGCTTTATTTTCGTGTTCGCAGGGAGTGGGCGACGTCACTGATAAAAAAGCGCGGCATTCTTTTGGATATGTCCACAGAGAAATCAAACGGACGGCCGTGGGTGAAGGTGCTCGATGAATGGAAGTACATCCTAGAGAGCGCATCCTTCAAAACGCCATTGCTGAATCTTGACCTGCCGAGCACGAAGGAGCTGCCAATGGTGCGTCAACATTGAATCTCATTACATGGGTCTTCTCTAACGGATTATTCGCGCGTGTATGGGGGGCTCGATAGTTTCTAGATGTGACCGACTGCGTGAGCACACCATCGAGCAGGATCTTGTGGGCTGGACTGGATACAATCATGCAGGTGCGTCACCAACGAATAGACTAGCATTCAGGCAAATCCTGACGCTGGACATCTATCGTTTAAGCACATGAACCAGAACAGCCTCGAGGCACTGCTCGAGTCGTTCGATACCCTCCCGAATTTGGTTCTGAACTACTTGTACGCTGCAGAACCCCCGACTACGGAGCGCAACAAGCAAATTACGTTTAGTGTAAGTGCTCACGTATGCATGTGAAGGTCCTTACAAGCGCCTCATGACACTCACGTTTTATGTTCCTGATGCAGATTTGCAAGTGCTACAGCACTTTGTTGCGGTGCTCCGGCCAGCGATACTGGAACCACACCGACCACTCGCCGTACGTCGTCCTCGACCTCGTCCTCCAGTACTGTCAGCATCCATCCTGGCCCATGTTCGTCGCGAAGGAACTGATCGACCTGTTGCCACCGCTAATCGCGTCGATGCGGCCGCCGATTGAATCCTCGAACGAGGTAAGGCTTGATCGGCCGATGTGTCTGTTATCACTGTACCTGAACTTACGGGCCTCACTCACACTCTTTGTTGGAGAATCAAACAAAGATCGTGACGTACTTCCAAGCGCGAAAACGCGTGTTAAAAGTGCTTCTGGATCGAGCCAGTCAACCGGATCCACTCAACAGTGAGGCGCTCTGCGAAATGGCATCCAAAGCGATATCTTCTATTGTCTGCGACTGTTATGAGCTCCGCTTGACTGCGGTCACTCCCCCTGCAGCTGCCGGATCGACTAACCCCGACGATCACAAGTCCAGCAATGGCGCGTCGCTAAAGATGGGTCTGCCTCACGTGTCTGTTATCGACAGCTCGTTTTGGTGGCCATGTGGGCCAGGATACGAAGAAACTGAGCAGCTGTGGATGCCCCACATATTCAGCCTGCTCATCTATCTTGGAACTCGACGGGAACTCTTTGATCACGTTGCGACAACATGCTCGATAGTTCTTCACAAGCACCTATCGCTCGCGCGCGAACTCGTCTACATACTCATCAAGTCGCCCCACAGAACTGCTACACAATGCACGATGTTGACGAAGAAACCGATTGGTACAAGTATGATTGAGAATCTCTGCTCACTGGAAAAGGTCGCGAACCTTCACCCTGTAGTGCATGGAGCACTTTTCGAATCGATTGGCGGCATTGCTGAACTGCTCAATGTCATCAAATGTCAGCCTCGAACAACCCAAGCACTCGGTAATTTCAAGGCAACACTCGAGCACTACGAGCGCCTGCTGCGTCATGGCTACCTTCGGCGCATCTGGGGTGAAGTTCTTATGAAGGGGATCCCGTTCCAGATTCCCTCTCTCGCCCGGCACGTGACGGTCTGCCTTCTCAGTTCCAACGCACAAGTCGTTCAGCGTGTGAAGTTTTTGCTCTCCATCGCCGCCGGTGCAAGCGAAGCCACACTAAATCCTTTTTCACCGCCGTTGGCCACACTGCTCACCGTGGCCAAGAAGAACACTGAGGACTACCTTCGAGGCGTTCTGAGCCTGCTGCAAGGATGGCAGCGTCATGATTTCCCGCTCTCGGTTATGCTGCCAACTGTGAAGAAAGTAATCGTCCCGTGGACCAAGATCTTCGAGATGCTCGCCGATGACATTAGGAAGGCAGTCAAGGCGTCATGTGAGGCCTCCCGTTCGTTATCTCCGGAAGCTACTGCAACATACAGCGCTGTCAATCTGCAGACGCTTACAGTGCTGATCGGTGACTTTGTCGTGCGACTGCTAGCGGAATTGTACAGCCCATCAAGACAAGCGACAATCAAGGAATCGGAGTTGATTCAATGTCTAAATTTCGCCAACACGTTCTGGAAGTTTCTCACCAAGCAAGACAAGGTGTTGGCGTCCAGTAAGCGCTTCGAAGGACTGATTGGTCCGTTGAGCAGCTGCATCGAGAGCACTGGAGGGCCAGGCGAGAAGGATCTCGCGGCAGAGTTGTTGATGACGGTCCTCGAATGCTATGTTGAAGGCGAGACACGCCTCGATGATGCATCGTTCTCGAGTTTGGACGCGATCACATCGTCAACGACTGCGACCGTCACATCCAGGAGATCAACCGACTTTGCTCGTGTAGCGAACAAGCTTCGCAACGTGACGAGAGCTCCACGAACGTCGTACGATCGTATCGACGCCCAATCACTGCTCGAGTAACGATCAACAAGGCGGGATCGCCGACCCATCATCCCCGCCGGTGGGTTCCCAGTGACCTCCGACGGCACCGCTTTCAGTTTCAAGACCAACACCAACAGAACCATCCATATCGAAACCTTCAGTAGCCAGTAAGCACGTAGCGAGACCCTCATTATTGCTCTATCCTACGTTGGCTCTGGTGACTACTACGGTAGTATCGTACGCAGCTTTGGCAATAGGCTGCATTGGCGACGGATCAGAGTCTCCGATCCCCGATCTCGGACTCAGAGACCGACACGGCCCGCCCTCTCTCTCCGCGCAGCGACGAGCTTCTCTGCCGACCGATTTGGAGTACGAAGTGCTTGGGTGTGATGGGAATCGGTGACGTGATTGTGAGCATCAACGGCATAGGGATGGCAGAGCGCCAACGTCGGCGGCCAGCTCGTGTCGATCAAACGCATGGTCGCAAAAGGCCAAGCGTGCCACTTCAAGCCATTAGCTTGCTTGAAGCTACGTATGCTCAGGCACTCGGTGAAGTCGGAAGTGCTGCCTGCGCTTTCGGTCCAGACGCGACCGCAGGGCGTTGCATATGGCCTGCCACCGTTGAGGGTCTCCTCGAACTCGCTGGATTCCTCCTTCTCCGCTGACTCCTCTATCTCCTTGAACTTTCGTCCCGAGGAGAAAACGCGTCGACCAGCCTTACATCGACACACACGTACTCGGAGCTTCTCGCGCAAGTCGAGTAGCTCTAGCGGTTGATTGGCGAGCTGAGGCGCAGCCCGATCCATGCATACAGACCGCGTTCGTGCGACTGTTACGTTGCGCTATGCCGTGGTCCCGGATACCACCGAACCGAGACTTGAGACTGCAAGTTCAAAGAGTAGGAGCATTTTGCAATAGCAGAAGACTCTGAGTGCGCGTGGCATCCGCAAGAAAAGATCCGGACGCGAGCGTCCTCAACGGCCACTCTAGTAACCCTTCGATCCGGTGTCGCGCGGGGCTCCGGATCGATAGCGCTAGGAAGAATAGAAAGTGCATCCCGCTGAACCTATTCGAGACGAAGTAGAAGCACGACGAGATTGTCTTCTTGCTGTCAAGGTACTTGTTGAGCGACTTTTGCTATTTCTTGAGCATCTTCGTCATCTCCTGGAGTGACTCGAGGTGTTTCTCCACGGAGCAGGCTATAACAACACTAGGCTCCAGACTGCACTCTTCATGAGATTCTTGAGGTCGGAATCGATCGATTCGAAGGTGCGTGCGCGTGCCATCGGGTAACTGGTTTCGGATAGCGGGCACGTTCTCGAGGACACTCTCAAGGGAGACCCACTCCTTTGACACGAAGACCCACTCCTTGAGTATCTCCCCGACGTGTACAAGCGTCTTCTGCGAGGCGAACGCGCGGTCCTTGAAGGATTCGACGAGCTTGCCCATGCCGACCATTGTCTGGAGTTCGAACTGGTTACGTTCAAGCGACTCAACAACTTCTTTCGACAGCTTGACCACAAACTCACTCGAATCCTCGTGCCTTGACATAGCAGATCACCGACAGCGCCTTCCAGTGATGACCCTGTATCGCCTCAGAGTGCAGGTCATTGATCAGCGGCACGAAGTCGGCCATTTTCGTCTTGACGAAATGCACCAGGTCTTTGTACACGTGTCAACCCTTGATGACCCGTTGCTCGGCTGTCCCCATCTTTAAGCTGCTTGACGAGCGCTCACGTGTACGTCTCGAACGTATCGCTTTGGATCGTGGCCCACCAGGTGGTCTTGCAATCGTCAAGCGTCTGAACGCGGGTGCCTTTTCGCCAAACACGACGTTCGGGTGGCGGGCTGTGTCGTGGCGCGCGACTACGCCCAGCTTCGCGACGTTCTTGACCACGACGGGAGTCCCTGCGTGGACAATGCGGTCTCGGCTACAGCGCTTGGCGCGGTCACTCACACAGCATGTTCCAATCGAGTCGCGCGAGTGCACCTCCTGAACTCCCTTCTCGTTCAGCAAGTCGATCCGTGAAGACGTCATGCGCTGTCTAGCTACTCAACAGCCGCGTCTGATGCTCCACATGCGTCACTGAGTCGGCCTTGGCGATATCTCGCCCTGTCTGCTTGGGCGCCGGGACGTGCTTGAGCGTGGCGCTGGCCGCGCGCCCGTGCTGCTGGTACGCTGCATTTACGCCAACGGGCGGGTGTTCCAGACCCCGCCGAGGCCCGATGGATTCGTCCTGCGCGCACGCGCTTCTTGAGGCTGCCGCCGCTGGTCACGACCGTCGACCACTTGACATAACCTTATGAGAGAGCGCGCAGCCACTAGCCCACACGGGCTTGCTGGAGCTCACGCTGCTCGTGCGAGTTGGACGCATCTGTCGCGGCCTTCTCCGCTGGCCATGGACACGGTGTAGTGCGGTTCGTTTGCATCGTGCGTGGCGACACCCGCCTCGGGCGGCTTGACATCAGCGGGTCGTCATTCAAGAGAGATAGAAAGATAGATAGATAGATAGATAGATAGATAGATAGATAGAGAGAGAGAGAGAGAGCGGCGATGCATCAGCGCATGGTGTGCTGTTGCTGTCGCAATTTGCCGCAAATGGGGGAGCATTTTGTGTATACGGTGTATACAATGCTTCGAAGTATACACTACGCACACACTGAGGCGCTCCAGCCGGCTTCAAGTCCCGGGTTTTGTTGAAGCCGAAATCGCTTGATTCCACTAAATCTGATGACCTTGAAGCCCCTGTCTCGTCGATTCGTCACACAACGTTCCAGTGACGCAATGTGTCGTCTGCTTCGCCTCCTCTCTCATCGTCGTGAGAACCCCACGCGGTCTGCCTTCTTCTCGGACCGAGAAGAAGGTTGACGACCGGGAATCTCGGTCGTCTAGTGGCGTGCAACACCCGGCGTTGCGGAGCCGTGTCTCGTCCGTGATGAGTCATGAATCATGATGACGGGCGAGCTCGCGGGCATGACGGACCATCTGCGTCTAGCACCGCGCGTCCGAGGTCAAGAAATGTACGGCCCTTCGACGACACGAAGAGCTGCCTGGACGTGGTGCGTGAGGATCGAGCCGCTCGAATAGCGCAGCACATGCCCGTCGCGCGCTTGAGCGCGTAGGAGATCATCGAACGCCACGAAGGACACGAGCTCGAGAACGCCACGAAGGACGTGACGGGCACGAAGGACACGACAACCAGGAGAGCGACGCGGAGAAGACAGACGTGACGGATATGGACGCCGCGCGTAGCACACGCGGGTGTTTATATCAAAAGAGAGTTGGGGGTGCCCCGCCGCAAGCGGCAGAGCTTTTAATTTCAGGACCTGAGAGTATCAGGGTGGTGCCAGCCCACTGGCAGTTGCCAGGCGTGCTTAGCACCAAAGGACCATCAGGTAGTCAGGTCCCACGCGTCCAGGGATAGTTAAAGCCACGGCGAAACTAGTGAAGATCACCGTACCCTCAGTGTCCTCAAGTCGAGCTCGAATACGCCCATGGCTTGGCGAGCGGCGCGATCGCGTGCACGCGCGTCGAGTGCGCGCGCAGTGACAAGTGCTTTTGGCAGGTGAGCGCGCCGGGCGGTGCCGGCGCTGAGAGCACTGTTGAGGTATTCTCGAGGGGGTCCTAATGTTGACGCGCTTCGACAGAGCGGCACGCGGTGAGCTCATTGTATGAGTCAGACCGCTACGCGCGATGCGCGTGTATCAACTCCCACAGACGATTTGACATGCCGACGCGTTGTGTATGCTTGGTGCCATCGAGCGCGTCTGCAAGCGTCCATAACAGGCCGCACGACCTGAAACTGGGCTTGCTTCGTTTGGGCTCAACTTGAAGTTGACGTTGACTTGTCTCCACACTTCGGTTCGATATTTTTCCTCAAATGACCATTTTATAGCGTCCCTCGAGATCCACTAAATTGGTCTTGTTACCACTTTGCTGGCTTCTACGAGCCGTGCTTCCGCGGTGAAGTCGGCAGATGCGGTTGTGGCGCACCGACCAGATTCATCGTAGGCACTTCGTTGAATCGGCTCTGAGGGAAGCACGAAACCAAACGAAGGATGGATGAGCGAGCCAGTGGTGATTATCCTTCTCCGCGGCTAAAGTGCTCCAAGAAGATGTGCAGGCCTCCGCATTGCTAGCCGGCGGGTTCGGATTGGATTGCTCACGCAGAAGAAGCTCTCGCGTCAGTCCTTGCTTCTGCCGAGCAGAAACAGCAACTTGGGCTCACGCTCGTGCTCCGGCCTCCTGCTGTCCCCGTCATTACGGCGAATGAGCGCGGGCCGCACTGCGCGACCCTTACGTTTGTCGCAGGGGGATGTACTGTAGGACACAAAGCATGGACCGCGTCTATGAATGTGGCACGTTGACTGTAAGATTGAAACTGTGGGGGGCATTGAGATGGAAGAAGACGTATATTTTTGCTGTCGTTTGAGAGGGCTGGAGAACCTCGGCGATTAGAACGAAGAGCTTGAGAGGATGCTGGGAAGGATGAATGGAGGTGCACCAGTGACGTGCCTGCAGTTGTCACCGGCTACGGTTGCCCGCTGCGGAGCAGGTGCCTCGGCGATTGGTACGAAGAGCTTGGAAAGGACGGGAATGAAGCAACGGAAGGGCACAATTGACGTGCCAGTTGTCGCCGGCTAGGGCTGCGCGTTGCGAGGCGGGTACTTGCCGCTTTGCGAGCGAAGTGCATGGGCCAGCACACTACGCTCCACGAGTCGGTCGATGGGGGAGCGGGCGTGACGCGCCAGCGTGGAAGTCTGCGAGCGCGCGACCTGAAGCCTGGCCTCCTCAAGATCATCAAGGGCCAGTTGGAAAACCGTCGACACGACCTGAGCCTCGACCACCGCAAGCCTGGCCGTGGCCTCGCGGTGCGCGCTCCGCTGCTCTTCGACACGCCGATCGATAACGGCTTGCTGTTGCGCGAGACGGGCTTCGTCGATCAGCGCCTCCTCCGCGAACTGCTCGCGCATGCGCTGGATCTCCATCTGGCGTCGCGCCAGCGCGGCTTGGAACCGGCGATCGCGGTCGCTGGCGGCTTCCACTGCGTCAAGCGGCAGGCTTGGCGCCTCGGGAGCGACCGCGCGCGCGCGAGTGTCTTCGAGGGGCACAGCGGACTCAGCGGACGGCGAGCTCACTGTTTCCCCGGGAGGAAGCTCTTGCGGCGCCAACTGCTGCTGGGTGTCACTGGCCGCCGGAGCGGCGTTGGGCGCGGACGTGTCGACGGCGGCGGGCACGGTAGCGGGGCTGTCCATGGTCCCGTGTGGGCTTGCGCTGGAGGCGACAAGTGCACGAGCAATCTAGGCGAGCGAATGTTGAGATGGCAGGTTGGGAGCTTGGAGAAGGACGATGGATCCTCCCGAGAGAAAGCGCGAAAATGGCGGGGGATCCTCTCTTGCAGCTGACTTTCGTCCAACGAAATGGCTTCCTCCAACCAATCAACGCGAAAGGAATGGGCCCATCAGCGGACCAGTTTGGATCCCGACGACCCACACGGTTTAGAGCTCGACAGACGCAGAGGAAGTGGCCAACGCACGTGATTCGCTTTAAGCGCGCGCGATATTCCCTGGCGGTCATTGCGGCAAGAAAGCGACGGCGGCGGACGCTTGGTGTTCCTGTCAAGAAGTGACGTCACTTCCTCTGAGTCACTTCAACATACATTTACATAGGCACCCAAAGCCTCATTGTCACCAAATCCCAGAAGTCGATGGCTTTCGTTTCACGATGGTATCAGCTATTATGAGATATCATACATGCATTACCAGGGGTAGCTCTTCGACCAGAATGCCATTCACTTGGGTTCATGCCTCAATGCGTATAAAGAGGGATTCCGTTTTCAATTCAACGCAGCGTTTTTCGAACATTCGCCGGATCGCCTCCACTATCGCATCTTCTCCTCCTCCCTGTGTTGTGTGATGTGTGTGGACACACAATTCCACCGAAAGCTCGAGATGTGATTGGACTAAAAACTGTTTTTCTCAGGAGATCACATTCCATCCACATCCACACCTCCACCACAGTGGCCACCAAAGTGGAAGCGCCCGCGCACACTACGCATAGCCGCATCGCGTCGCTCCCCTTGGCGCTCGCGCAGCTTCGCGCACTTCCCACGGCTTTTTCGCTGCGGCGCTTTTACGACGTCATGTCCACAGCGACGAGCGTAGCGGTAAATAACGATGAGGCTTCAAACCCGCGATCGCATCTGCGGAACGACAATCGTGTGAGCCTATCATCTCGGCGTGCTTGTCGAGAGCGACATCGAGACGGAAGATCGATTACGGAGGCATCTGTCAGCAGCGCGAGGGCGACAGCGACTGTGCCGCCACTCGGCTTGCTCCACCTCAAAACCATGGACACGCCGACGCGCACGAGGATAGTTCGCAGCAGGTGCGTTGGTCCGGTAAAGTGCTTCGCCGTCTAGATTGTTGTGGCGCATGACTGACGCTTTTCGTTTCCCTCGAACTGTGATGGATCGATACGCTCGCTGCAACAACTTGCGCGATAGCATCAAGAGGCGCGAGCGGTGCGTTTGACCGCGCAACACATGCTACGCTTTGTTCGCTCGATCGCTCGCATCTAGACGACCTATAAAGACACATCGACTGATCAAGGTTTGCACTGAGTTGGATTAACGATATCAAGATCGCATGGCCGCCCGTACACGCATGCGCGGGCACATCGTTGGAGAATCCCCCTCGTGCCGTTCGTTGAGTGGCGAGGACAACATGTTCGCAGCGCGGCTCGCGAAAGAGGAAGCTTCAGCATCCGCGCACCCCGAACACTGTCCATGAGAGGCTGGAGTGGGCGCTGTGGTTCAATGCGACCGCTTGATCTATTAGTAAATAGAGAGGAGGAGAAAGTGTTGTCTGAGCGAGAGATCATAATGAGAGAAAATGTTGTCGGAGTGAGAGATGGTAATGAGAGAAAACGAAATTGCTGAGATAGAGAGATAGAGAGAAAGAGAGAAAGAGAACTATTGGAGAAGGGCGGAGTGGGAGGGAGAATCTTCGTTCGGTCGCGCTTGACTTGTGAGTTCAGAGTCAGCTGGGCTGACTCGGAAGGTGTACTCTCGACACACAGTTTAGCTTGTGTACGTTGGTGACGCACTCGCTTCTTGCTTGGCTTTGGCGTTCTGATTTCCTCAGTGTCGTTTACGTTTGCCGCATGCCGACGGCTTAGCCGAGTCAACACCTTCCGCGCGATCTTCCGTGTCACTCGAGATGGCTAAAGAGCTCGAACTGGTAGGTGGAACTTCAGTTAGTTGGAGAGCCGGAGCTTCTGTAGTTTGTGAGACAGAAGCTGAAGGCAGGCGAGGCGCGCGACGAAAAAAGCTCCAAAAGAACTTGCGCAGTTTTGCTTGCGAATCTGTCATACCTTGGCCCGGCCATACAGGTGGCATGTAGGATATCTCGTGTAGGCGTTGTTCTCGGAGCCGCTGTAGACGCTTAGCATACGGACGACGAGGTTGCACGTTGTCAGGTTGAGCTGGTCCGGTCGCAAGGGGAGCTGACACTTCAACGCCTGGCGACTCTTCATTCACGGCAGCAACATCTTCGCTGTCACTTGAGCTGGCTGAGGAGCTTGAATTGCTTGCTGATGAGCTCGAACTGCTTGCCGAGGAGCTCGGACTGCTTGCGCGAGGCACGAGGACGATAGTTTCTTGAACAAACTCGAGCAGTTTCTTTTGCTTCCATGTCGGTGTTTGGCCCGACGCGGCGAGTGGTACTCCCCAGGAGTTGGAAATTTTCGTCAAAACTCGTTGTCGATTCTTCCGCAGGCCAATGTGACGTCCACTACGCGAAACATGATGTTGCCCATCGCGAGGTTGAGCTGGCGCGGTCGCTGCAGCAGCTGCTCCATCAACAAGTCGATACGGCATCGCACCTACAACGGAATCATCGCCGCGTTGAAAGGGCTCAATCGCGGCGGAGAGTTGGTCACCTGGCCGCTGCTGACCATTGGAGCCTTGGTCACGGGCACCTCGATCGCTGGAATCGTGGTCTTCACCAGGGATGTGCACCGTGGGACTC
This sequence comes from Pythium rhizo-oryzae, assembly GCA_027475725.1. Classification (NCBI taxonomy): domain Eukaryota; phylum Oomycota; class Peronosporomycetes; order Pythiales; family Pythiaceae; genus Pythium; species Pythium rhizo-oryzae. The sequence goes on along the minus strand of JAMFLL010000277.1, from coordinate 35,131 downwards.
GAGCGCCGTTCACCCGTGTGAGGCTGAGCGCCTTCCCATAAACGTGGTTCTTGCAGCTGCCTTTGAGCATTTCGACGCCGACGACGCCGACGAGGACCACGATCGCCAGTGCCTGGTGCTCGCGCATGACGCCGACGGCGCCGACCACGCCGGCCACGCCGGCGACGACGTCCGCCATCAGGCGAGCTGGAGGATCGGGAGTTTGAACTCGTAGGTGAGGAGCTGGCATCGCTGGGTCGATCCGGCTCAATCGCGGCGGATCCATGGTCACCATCGTGCTGCCCATCGTCGGAGCCGCGGTCAGCGCCGTCTTGATCGCTGGAGTCGTCGTCACCGGAGTCTTGGTCTTCGCCGGGGCTGTTCATACTCGTGGACGTCTTGGAGAAGCTTCTCTGGTTGCTGGAGCGGAGGCAAATCGTCGAATGTTGTGGTTGCTTTCCGTTGATGGTTTCTTGACTCGCTCACTCGTTTCCCTTTGGTACACTGTGCAATCGGATAAAAACCAAAACGGTAAGGCAACCAAGTCATAAACGTGATCCATTAGACAGTTTGATCAACTCCTTAAATAGATATTGAAGTGAATCATCCGGAATGCGTTATCCGGAGGCTCTCTCATGCATCTGGCGCAACCAGAGGGAAGACTGAGAAGCCACGGCGCCCAAACGGAGCGCTTTGTATTGATACGGTGGTCGATCGCACTCACACACACACCGTCCAGGTGTCTGTGTGTGGGGTCCCCGCCAGTTCGCTTGGGAGCGGTTATTATCGACTGATGGTGTTTGCTCCATCGTGAAAATACTGTCTGGACATCATTCGACATCATTGTCAGCACTCCTCCTCCAACCTTTGGAGGGATAGCACTGCAGTTTGCTAGAGTAAGCAGTTTGGAGTCCAAACTGCTTGCACTTCCAAACTCCTCCACCTTCATGGGCCACGACTCATGCGTGTTGCTTCTCATCCCTCTGGAGCCATCAAAAGAGTCCTCCCACGCACTTCCCGGTCTGACGTTCTCATTGTGCTGTAGCATGTATTCCCTTCTGAAACCGATACTGTTTGCGATTGATGTGTTATGGGACTGCTGTGAGTAGAAACCACGAAAACGCATATTCTTGATTTTGGCCAGGCAGATCGGTGCTTGGGGAAGTGAGAGCCCGAATGCGAAAGGTGAAGAGAACGGGAAGAAGCTATGACTGGCGCCGCTCACCGCCGCCGCCGCCGCTTCCTCTCTTCCCCCGCCTGCCGCACACGACCATCGGGATCCGTGCGCCAGCCCACGATCTTCCAGGCTCAGGACGGAGGGACGGAGAGCGCGATGTTCGAGCCCGTGACCGTGCTGTGCGTTGTGGCCCAAAACGCCACTGAGAAGCCGAAGGGACTGACCGATGCGGCTCCTCCTGTGTGTGAGTTTGCAGGCTATTCGTGTCCACGCAGACGTACGACATCCCGTTCGACCAGAGAGGCTCACAGAGCCGCGCCAAGAACGAGATCCAGAAATGAGCTCGACGTGCTCTACGATGGCACGCTGCCGGGAAGGTAGGCGATGTGATCTCTCTTCGACGGAGATTGAGATTGCGTGCGGAGCGATTAACGATGATGCGTCTCGTGTGATACCCGCCAGTGATCAGGTGATCGAGCGCGCCGAAACTGGGATTGCCGCGCTGGAGAGTGTGATCCTTCCCAAGACCACGGGCCAAACGTAAGAAGCTTCCCATGGGGAGCAACTTGTCAACGTACGTGCTGAGAAACAAAACGAAGATCCTGAGGGTGATGTGGCGGACGGCGACAACTGTCAACGATGATCACGGAGCGAAGGAGGACGACGTGGGCGATCAAGATGGTGTCGAGCGCCGCGCGTCTCGCAAGTCCAAGTTCGCACTCGGCAGTATGATCGTTTCCGTCTACACGCGGGTATTGACGAGTCAGGACGACGAAGAGATCCGTGAAAGCGCCGCGATGATGCCGCCTCAGTCTCCGATCGTAGTGCTCATGACGAAGATGCACGAGCTCGTCCAGAAGTACAACCACGACGCCGCTGGCGGTACCTGTGACAAGACGACGATATGGCGCTTCTTTCCGTGGATGTCATGAAGCGCAAGATCCGCGAACGAGACGCTGAGCTCGCTCGGCTTGGCGAGCAAGAGGTCGCTCGACAGGCCGACATGGATCACTAGCGGAAGAGCGAGCTCTCGCTGCAGCAAGATCTCATGCGGCTCATGGGGATAGTCGAGATGCAAATGCAGATGCCGCCGATGCAGCTCGGCCCTCCACCGTCATCGCTCCTCGACGCCACACTGCCGTTGATATCGCGGATTGATTCGTACGCCTCACTCATGAAGGAGTCGTTGCCCACGCAGCACAAGCGTGTGAAACTGTCGAAGCTGGGGAAGCGTCCGAGGACACCCGAAGAGGACAACGCGCTCGCGGTCGCTGTCCAGCAGGCCGGCGCGAGCGACTGGTCTGCGATTTCTCGGATCTTGCCCGGTCGTTGCGGCAAGCAATGTTGCGAGCGTTGGGTCAACCACCTCTCATCGTCGGTGAACAAGGACGCGTGGACTGGAGAAGAAGACGAGATCATTTTCCGCACTCGCGAGAAGATTGGCAACCACTGGGCCGACATTGCGCACTTGCTGCCGGGTAGGACCAACAACGCTGTGAAGAACCGCTTCTATTTGGCCATGCGGCGACGGGTACGCCAGCAGCGCAATCTGACTCGTTCGAGTGGCAGCGGCGGCTTGCAGCACGCACTTCTGCCGCCGTCCACTGGGGCAGGGGCCGATCTGGTGGACATCACGATGGACGCCGCTCAGGATTCTCCTCATCCAGCGAGTGGTGTCGAGTCTGCATCGCCGCGGCCGGTCAAGTCGAGAGAGCTGTAGCATAGCAGGAAGTTGCACACATCCTCCGTGACTATGGATTGATTAGTGAGTTCGCTGTGTCATATGCGATTACTGTAATAGAGAGAGAGAGTGGGTGTGGATCGCTTGATCAATGTTGAGGTGTGGAGAATACGTGTAATATTTTTTTTGCTGTCGTTTGAGACAGCTCGAGTACCTTGGCCGCTATTCGTGCGACGAGCTTGAGCGGAAGCTAGGAAGAATGGAATGGAGGGCACAAGTGACTTGACGGCAGTTGTCATCGGCTACGGTTACCCACTGCGGGTCAGGTACCTCGGCGATTGGGAAGAAGAGCTTGGAAAGGATGGGAAGGAAGCAACGGAAAGGCCCGTAGTTGTCGTCCGCTATGGCTGCCCGTTGCGAGGCGGGTAAGCAGGGGCACGGAAAGCGCTCTGAACGAACGCCAGGAGTGCCGCTTGGACAGGTGTTGGCATTTGGTCTCGACTTGTCGGTGGAATCTCAAGAAGAAGTTCAACTCGCTCCAAACGTTCTCGCACCCACTGCGCGACAATTCGAGGGCGACGTTGAGCAACGCCACGTTGGGCTGCTCCGGCCGCTGCGCGCTCCGGTGGTTCGATCTCAACGGCAAACCTTGCATCTGCGAATTCGAGCCAAAAGTCACGAACGAACGCCCGCAGTTCCTGTTGAAGATCTGTCGGCTCTTGGTCTTGAGCTACCGGTGGAACTCCCAAGATTTCTTCCAGTTCCGCCACACGTTGCAGTTGCGCCCGCTCCCGGGCTCGTCGATAGTGAGGAGGCTCACCACGACGTGGTGGAGGATTGTGACGTGCCGCTGGCGGAGTCGGACCGGAGGCCTCGTCGTCGCTGCGCGAGGTGGGTGGGGGGCTGCCATACAAGGAGCTGGGGTACGAGGATCTCGAACTCATGGAAGGCGAGCTGGAGGGTTCGGAGCTTGAACTCGTCGATGGCGAGCTGGAGGCTCGGGCGCTTGAACTCGTAGATGGCGAGCTGGAGGAACCGGAACTTGAGCCAGCAGATGAGGAGCTGGCATCGCTATGATGATCCACCTCACGTGTGTGCCGCCCATCGTCGGAGCCGCAGTCATCGACGTCTCGCTCGCTGGAGTCGTCGCCACCGGAGTCTTGGTCGTCGCCGGGGCTGTTCATATTCGTGGACGTTGCGGAGGAGTTTCTCTGGTTGCTGGAGCGGAGGCAAATCGTCGAATGTTGTCCGTTGATGGTTTCTTGACTCGCTCACTCGTTTCCCTTTGGTACACTGTGCAATCGGATAAAAACCAAAACGGTAAGGCAACCAAGTCATAAACGTGATCCATTAGACAGTTTGATCAACTCCTTAAATAGATATTGAAGTGAATCATCCGGAATGCGTTATCCGGAAGCAAGCTGTCGCCACACTGGGCTGCCTCTCCATGGATCTGGCGCAACCAGAGCCGGAATTTTCGACCCGGAAAGACTGAGAAGCCACGCCGCCCAAATAGACCGCTTTGTACGGTGGTGAAGCACACACGCACATATTGTACACACACCGTCCAGGTGTCTGTGTGTGAGATCCCCGGCCAGTTTGCTGGGGAGCGCTTGCCAACTGATGGTGTTTTGCTCCATCGTGGAAATACTGTCTGGACATGATGAGCCGTTTGCCAGTGCGAGCAGTTTGGAGGTTTATTCCGATTCGAGCGCCGGATGTGGGCGATTGCAGCACGCGCTTCTTGTGTGTATTGGCCGGGGGCCTTCCCAATATCCACCGAGCGCCTTGATGTGGCATTCCTGCGTCACGTCTCATACATCCCACTGGAGCCATCAATAGAGTCCTCCCACGCACTTAATGCTGTAAAACGTATCCCCTTCTGAAAACGATATTGTGTACGAATGGTATGTGGTTATGCCCCTCTGAACAGACACCACGAAATTGTATATTCTTGATTTTGGCCAGGCAGATCGGTGCGTGGGAAGGTAGAGCCCCAAAAGGTGAAGAGAACGGAGAAGAAGAGAACGACTGCCGCCGCCCACCGCCGCCGCCCTCTCTGCCCCTCTCTCTTTCCCCCGCCTCCTGCACGCGACCATCGGGATCCGCTCGCCAGCCACGCGATCTTCCAGCAACTGGACGCAGCGATGGAGACACAGAGAGCGCCATGGTCGAGCCCGTGGCCGTGCGGTGCGTAGTGGCCCTCAACTCCAGTGAGAAGGAGCCGAGGGGACTGATGTGGACGGCCGATGCGCCTCCTCTTCTGTTTGTGTACACAGACTGTTTGTGTCCACGCAGATGTACGACATCCCGTGCGACCCGAGGCAGCCGGCGCGCTGGCTGCTGCAGCAGGCCAAGAACGTCCAGCGCTCGAACCAGAGCTCGCAGAGCCGCGCGAAGAACGAGATCCAGGATGAGCTCGACGTGCAGTACAGCCGGATGCGGCGAGAAGGTAAGCGATGGAACCACTCTATATGATGGAGGTTCAAGGGGCGTCCAGGACGATTTTAAAACGATGGTGATGTGTCTCCATGATGCCCGCTAGTGATCAGGTGATCGAGTCGCGCCAAGATTGCAATTGCAGCGCTGGAGAGCGAGATCCTTCCAAAGGCCACGGCGGCAGCAGCTCGTGCGGCATCTACGGCATCCAGTTCACCAAGGCGATGGGCCCGCACGTCATCGCCATGACCTCGGCCAAGAACTCGGACTTCGTCAAGTCGATCGGCACGGACGAGACAATTGACTAGCACTCGCACAGGTGGGTCGACGTGCTCGAGAAGCACTCGATCGACATCATCTACGAGTGCGGCATGGAGCGGGCGTCGTGGAACACGGACGTGCAGGTGACGCTCGAGCAGGGCGGTCGCTACGTGTCGCTGCCCCAGATCCCTACGCCTGCCGAGTCGCCCATCGGCGCCACGCCAGCGTACGCGGTCTGCAAGTCGTCGAGCGACGAAGAGATCCGCCGAAGCACCGCGATGATGCCACCAAAGTCTCCGATCGAAGTGCTCATGACCAAGATGCACGAGCTCGTCCAAAAGTACAACCACGACGCCGGCGGTACCTGTGACAAGACGGACGACAGCTTCACGGCACTGCTTTCTGTCGATGCCCTGCGGCACAAGATCCGCGAACAAGACGTACAGCTCACTCGGCTCGGCGAGCAAGAGGTCGCTCGACAGGCCAACAAGGATCACTTGCGGAAGAGCGTGCTCTCGTTACAGCGAGGTCTGATGCGGCTCATGGGGATCGTTGAGGTGCAGCTCGGCCCTCTACCGTCATCGCACCACGCTCTGCTGACTACCACGCACGATTACCAACTTCTACTCAGCGAAGTGGGCCATGGAACCACCGGCGGCGTGAACCCCGAGAAGCACGACGGGAACGCTGGCTCCTCTACGTCGACGTCCAGTTCACTCGCGTCCAGTTCGATCCTGGCTCGTCGTTTCACGGAAGCTGGGAGAAAATCTGGTTCAAGCGAACTCGGTGTTGTGTTTATGGATACGATCGCTGAGCGCCACCTCCAAGTCAAGCTCCTCGAGGCTACACAGCCGCTGATATCGCCGATTGACTCGTACGCTTCACTCATGAAGGAGTCGTTGCCCCCGCAGCGCAAGCGGGTTAAGCTGTTGAAACTCGGGAAGCGTCCGTGGACGCCCGAGGATGACAACGCGCTGGCGGTGGCGGTCCAGCAGGCCGGCGCGAGCGACTGGTCTGCGATTTCTCGGATCTTGCCCGGCCGTTGCTGCAAGCAATGCCGCGAGCGTTGGGTCAACCACCTCTCGCCATCGGTGAACAAGGACGCGTGGACTGAGGAAGAAGACGAGATCATTTTCCGCACTCGCGAGAAGATTGGCAACCACTGGGCCGACATTGCGCGCTTGTTGCCCGGTCGGACGGACAATGCCGTGAAGAACCGCTTTTACTCGACCATGCGGCGACGGGTACGCCAGCAGCGCACTGACTCGTTCGAGTGGCACCGGCGGCTTGCAGCACGCGCTGTCGCCGCCGTCCAGTGAGGTCGCAGCCGATTTTGATGGACATGACGATGAAACCCGCTCAGGATTCGCCCCGTCCAGCGAGTGGTGTCGAGTCTGCATCGCCTCGGTCGGACAAGTTCAGTGAACTGTAGCTAGACTGGAAGTTGTGTCCGCTTTGTTCATGCTTGGATCAGTAGTTTTTTTCTTGTCATCCAGGATGGTGTAAGTGTAAGAAGGAGAAACGAAAAAGGAAATGAATGCGACCGTTTGAATGATTGATAAATACCGTATAGAGAATGAAAAATGCTGTCTTTGCGAGAGATGAGAATGAGAGAAAGCGAGAGAGATGATGATGCTAGAAAAGAGAGCGGTAAGGATGGAGAAGGAGGAATTTGGAGGGAAAGGGAGAGAGATTCGTCGTTCGGTCGCGCTTGGCTCGTGGACTTTGGGTCGGGCAGACGGTGTCACGCTACGTCCGCATCGGGTACGCGCTTGATCATCTTGCAGAGACAGTCTCACACCATCTCCGTATCCGAAACGCCGTTGACCATCTCGCGCTGCTTGGCGAAGTACTCCAACGCGTTGACGTGGAACTGCTTTTCAGCTGCTTTCACAGCACGCGAGAGCTCAATGCGGGTCTCGACGTGACGAAGCCGCTCCTCGTTAAGGGCAAGCTTTGCCTTGAGCACGTGGCTGTTGTCGACTCGCTGGACGGTTTCCTGGGTGATGCTACCACGAGCGATCGAGCCATTGCGTAATCCTCGGACCAGGGATTGCACGGTCACCGCACCTCGCGCGAGCTCGGCCTCTACAAGGTCCTTGCTGCAGGCAACCTCCAGCGGTAACAAGCCGACAGATTCGCCTTCATCGAGGTGTATCTTCTGATTCACTCCCTCCAAGTTCTTCTGAACCTGCGCAATGCGCTGTTCCACGGTACGCTCGAGCTTGACCGCGAGGGCAATCTCTTCTTGCTTGCTTGGAGGCGCAGTTTCCGCTCGCTGCAACTCCTCGTTCAGGTTCAGGCGGGTGCGCTCTATCTCGGCTTGACTAGCTGAGGCCGCCACCTTACGTTTGTTCTCCAAACTCGTCAACTTCATCTCGTGGAAGGCGATCTGGTTCTTGTACGAATCGTCGGTCTTCATCAGCCGCCGTGTCATGCGCTTGAGCTTCTTATCGTGGCGGGCGAGGGCTTGAGTCTGCGTCTCGGCGAAGGCGATCACGTCGGTCGAGGCACGCTCGAGCTCTTCGTACTGAAGTGTGTACACAATGTGTTGATCCTGGGCACGCTTCATCGTGGCCTTCAGTTCCGCGCGTACGATCTCCAGTTGCTTTCCCAAACTCTCGATCATCGCATCGTGGAACGCACACTTGAGCCGGTGGACGGTGTCGTCGGCAGCATACTGTTGCTCCAGAAACGCGAGCTGGGCCTGGAAGAAGCGCACACGCAGTGCGGCCTGCGGTGAGCGCGTCACCGTCGCGAAGGATGACGCGGTGCCGCGCGCCTGGCTTGGCGCAGTCGTGGAGCGCGCCGCACCACCACGTCGGTCAGACATGAGCGGCGGCGGCGGTCCGGACGTGGGGTTGAACCATGACATCTTTAGCGGTGTCGAGGGCGTGAGTTGCCGCGGGCGGTGTGGAGGAACGTTGGCTGAACGGAGGGAGATGGCGTTCCGAGCGGTTTCTGTCTGTGCGTTTGAAATGGGCGCGGGTGTCTGCGCGGGTCTTGTTAAGCTAAATGAGTGGATACGTTGTGTTTGATATCACGTGTGCGCGTGTACCCACTAGTTTAGGATGGTTTCCTTTTGATGCTCTTCAACGCTAGAGCTCCAGGAATGATTGTATGTTGTGCCATCAATCGACGGCACTGGGGCGAGGTTCAACGGGTTTGAATTGCCACGGGTTCGGGTGTGGGTATGGGTTGTAGACTCACACCCAGCCGCGAAGCCCGCCGTGAAGCCATCTCACACAACACATAGAGGATGGCTCCAAACACTCCGTCGATCGCACATGCGCTGCTTCTGGCGCTGGTGGCCACCGACACCTATCGGAGCGATATCTGCGCTGCGTGATGACCGGTTTGTCACGATGTGCTCTGTCCACCGCACGCAAGGATAGACGGCCTGCGCCGTAACGGCGCGTCTGCTGCATGTTAGTCTCCGCAAGGGCTGGGGGCTTTATGCTAAGTACGTTTTGTGGATGCGCACTTAACGTCCCTCATCCAGCATTCATCGTGCTTCAACCAGCACGACAAGCGACCATGGCGAACATGTCCGCGCCTTCGACTTCGGCCACCGCGACCACCACCACCGCGACCGCCACGGTCGCATAGATCGTGTCATCCGCGTTTTCGTCGCTGTCGTCAAGTCCCAGCCGCACGAGCGCGGCATTGCGCACGTCGCTTTCCTTGCCGGATGGCTCCGCAACGCCGGCAACCAATTACTTTCATCAAGTTAAGACTCCACCGTCCACGGCGCCGTGGGTCGAGAGCGACGTCAACACGCTGTCTTCGTCCAGCTCGTCGTCTTCGTCCAGCTCGTCGTCAAGCTCGTCGTCGTCCGATCTCGACACCAGGCCCGTGTCCCAATGTGGTCGCTCGGCGAGACAGCCATGTACATACCAGTGAACCAACAGCTTCTTGTGCTCACGGGCAAGTCTGACGACCGAGAGTCTGGCTCGGAGCAGGAAGCCGTCACGCGCCGCCGTCTCGATGAAGACATGCAGTAAGCAGACTGATGGACGGCACCGCAGAGCCAACGACTACCAGCTCAAAGCCACCACATACCCTTCCCGATTCCTATTTAGCCTCTATTCCCATCATATAGTTTCTCACATTTGCAGTCTGAGCATGGCTGACTGTCTGACGACTCTATAGGCGTCACGCGCAATCCGAGACGGCCACATTCCACTGAGTTCGCAGAGGGATCGTCGTTCGTTCGTCGACACTATGAGCAACTGGGGGCGTTTCAATGGCTGGACGAACTATCGTACTACGTCCTACGCAGTAGTAGATGAAGAGCCTCGGTGAGCGCTCCGTAGTCAGCGTTCTCCCAAAGTGACCCTGGATCAGCAATGATTGGAACCTTGTTAAACTAGAATGGCATCGGAGGGGCTGGTGCACACCGTTCCTGCGACTCACCAAGAGCCTGAATGAGCGGGAGGATATTTGCCGACTGCACATTGAATTTGTTCCTCCTCACTTTCTGGAGCATGGACCTCCCAATGAACTTCGGCTCTTCCAGTTGGGCGGCGCACCAGAGACGTGTTACCGGCTTCCTTGGCGCTCACAATCTTAACGTGGTGACCTGGCTTAACCTAAGAAACGGCCATTTTGATCCAGTCGTTTGTGGTGCCATCGGCAGCCATTTGCTCTTCTTCTCCCAAGACCACTGGATCGGAAAACACCTCAGAAAGTGCGTTAGTTGCTCCCGCAATCGCTTGTTTAGTATCGCAGAGGCACGTACGGTTCAGGACCCCGCGTGTGGCTGGCGGCACGAGTCCGGCAGTCACCTTGGTGCTATGGCTCACGTCCGGACTAACATTGACCTCCAGAAGCCAAGCACGAAATTCCTCGTCGATCAAGAAATCAATCCCAAGCCACTCAAAGCCTCGCTACAGTGATTCAACGAACAACACATATCACGATCAGAACGGTTTGACAAAAGATGAGTACCTCATAGGAAAGTCAGACGCACCCCAATCGACCGCAGGTCTGGTAGCGCTGCTTTTATGGCCACCATGGAAACGTGCTGCATCTGAGGCACGATGGTCTCGTTCCAGACGTCGCGGCCGTGCTCATGCCTACAACCGTATATCATCACGTGAGACTCAAAACCACAGCAGTACCCCGTCTTCAATGTTCAGCCTGCACCTTAAGTGTTCTTGAAAACGGCGAGACGGCCACATCGACTCGAACGCCTGCTCGTGAACCACCGCGTCCTTCTGGATCGAGTAGTTACTCAGGTGTGTGAAGTTGTCGCACAGCGCGTCACTCGCCAGTGTGAACGCGTGCGAGCAGAGCCGCAAGTAGCAGTCCTTGTACCAATATACGGTCAGTGGATCGAGCGCTGTGACGAGCACCCACTGGCGAACGTCAAACTTGTGGGGCGTGTTGAGCTGTGTCTGCAGCAAGAACGGCCGCTCAATGTACTTCTGGACGACCCACGATGTCGCTGCTTTTCCTGGCGCCGTACTAATGCCCACTTGTGCTCCTTCTTCTCCTTCTGATCGAATAGCTGTCTCTTCGTCCATATTCAATGGCGTCGCGAGTCGCAGCAGCGCGTCCAAATCACTCAGTAAGTGAATGCCTCGGCCCTGCGACAGATTGGACGGCTTACAGATCCACAGGTCACCGTGGCCGACAGCAATTCCACCAAGCTGCACGTCTAGTTCACGTAATCGACGCAGAAGAACTCCGAGCTTCTCTTCAGTAGAGGTGGGTAGCTTCTTGTGGTCTGCGGCTTCTTTCCGTTCACTCGATGTCCTTCGAAGCGGCTTCCACTGTTCACTCTCCAGCTCCAGTGACGCAAAGTCCAACTCGTGCGTGCACCATGACGCGAAGAAACTGTCGAGCTGCAGTATTCTTTCCAGAAACGCCACGGCCGCTTGGATCTCGTCCGCACTCGGAGGAAGTTCCGCTTGATCCTGAGCAGCCGCCTTCACCACCCCGACGGCTCTCGCGTACAGGAACCAAGCCACCAGCTTCTGCTTGTCCTGCGGCTTGGAGAGATCCAGTGTGCGCGGGTAGAACGCATCGACGGCGCTGGCGCTGGTCCCTCGATAAAGCCGCGCGGCCAGATCGTCCTTGCGGCTCAGCACGACGGCGCCGTGGAAGTGGTTGACGATCTGGTCCGCGCGCACACGCGACCACGCAATCTTGGTGTAGTTGGTCCAGCGGAGCGCAAAGTTGGGGAACGAGTCGTGCGCGAAGCGCGTCCAGCCGCGCGCCTGGAGCTGCGCGATCACGTCCGGGAACTTGTCGTCGGCGACGAAGAGCCGCGCCATTTTCCGGTTTGAAGATGAGGCGGAAGCTCAGGAAGTTAACCAGTGTTGGGAAGAGTATACTTAACTGATAGGGTTCGAAAGTGGAGGGTTGGTAACGGCGTAGGGTCAATCAGTGTTCCCATCTCATTGCAATCTACCCCCACGTACCCATGCGGGATCGCTGGTCGTCGCCGCGCGTCGCGATGCGGCCAAAGCGCACGACCACGGGGCGAGGCGCCTCGCGGAGGCGGTACAGCACACGCGAGAGTCCGAGCCCGGCGACTTCCTGGCCGTTGATAGCGAGAATCACGACGCCGCTCTGGATCTCCGGGTGCTCCTTGGCCTCCTTGCCGTCGAAGCACTCCTTCACAACGGCGTACTGCTTCGCCTCATCCGAGCCCAGCTTCATGCCGATCGACTGCTGCTTGAAAACGACGTCGAACACGTTCTCCATCTCGTCCAGGGGGTTCCCGGCAGCGTCGGCCACGATCATGCGGCGCACTGGCGTTGCTGCAGCCACTGACGCCATCGATGGAGACGGCGAGGGCGGCGGCAGCGAGTTGCGACCGCGCACGGGCGCTGCGTCACTGTATCGGCTCACGAACGCTTCCTCCGCATGGTCGTTCTCCGAGTCCGAGTCCTGATCCGGTGGATAGTCAGTCTGTCGTCGCACGGGAACAGACGCGGTGGTCGCCGCGGTGGGCGTCGAGAAGAAGCCTTTGGACGCCGGCAATTCGGACGCTCGGCTCGGTTGCGTGCCATGTAGCGCCGAGTTGCCTGGCGCGGGCGGCGTGTAGTATGTCGGTTGCTGCTGCGGTGGCCGAGAGACGTAGTAGCCGTTCTGCGGACCATTGGAGCGCTGCTGCTGCCCGTACGAGACCTCGTGAGGCGCGTCTTCCTTGAATGCACCGACGACGTAGAGCTTGAGCAGGTCCAGGAAGTCGTCACGTTTCTGCTTCTCACGGCGCTGCATTGCGGTCTGCGGCGTGCGGCGCCCGATCAGCGTGTACGCGTAGAGCTGCTGGAAGAAGAGTCCGTTCGACGAGCTGAGGTTCTTGTCCTCGACCTTGGGACCGCCAGGGTGCGATCGAAGCCACGGGAAAAGAGCACTACATCAACGCACGTAAGTCATTATATGAGCGTCACGGCGACGATCCCTCACGATGTTACATACTTGGCATTTGTCGTGTCAGGCGTCTGGCGCAGCGAGCGCGCGTCGACCACGTCCATGGGCGCGATGCACCGGCCGACCGGCTCGTCGAGATCGATCACTAGTGGGCATCATAGAGACACATCATCGTTGATCGCCCTGCACGCCCCTTGGATCTATCATAGAACATTCAGTTCGCCTACCTTCTCGCCGTGTGCGATTGTACAGCACTTCGAGCTCATCCTGGATCTCGTTCTTCGCGCGGCTCTGCGAGCTCTGGTTCGAGCGCTGGATGTTCTTGGCCTGCTGCAGCAGCCAGCGCGCCGGCTGCCTCGGGTCGCACGGGATGTCGTACGTCTGCGTGGACACGAACAGCCTGCACACACGAACACAGAAGGAGCCACATCGGCCGTCACATGAGTCCCTTCGGCTTCTTCCCACTGGAGTAGTGGGCGAGTACGCACCGCACGGTCACGGGCTCGACCATGGCGCTCTCCGTCTCTGCGTCCTGAGCGTGGAAGATCGCGTGGCTGGCGCGCGGATCCCGGTGCGGCAGGCGGGGGGGAGAGAGCGAGCAAAGAGGGCCGCGACGGAGGGCGGCGGCAGTCCTTCTCTTCTTCTCGTTCTCTTCACCTTTCTGCGCTCTGCCAAGCACCTGCCTGCCTGGCCAACTCAATATTCGTTTTTGGGGTTCGTGGACATAGGAGTGCATGAGAATATCAAACATTCACAATATGCGTTATGAAAGGTGATTAATTATGCAGAATATGTGAATCAGAGCTGAGAAGTGCGTCGTCAGCCCATGTGGAGTTTGGGCTCGACTCGATCGATGCCAGCCAGAATATCGACGTCATGGAGGAGGAACGCCACTACTACTGTACACTGCGTGGGTGATTTCCGTGTGGTATACAGGCATGGTGTCGTCGAGCGAGTTGTGGATCCTTCTGCACGTTTCCTTCCACGGCTGAAAAGGTTCCACATGTTGTCTACGCCTGCGCGGTGTCGATGGCGGCGCACTCGAAGGCCACGACCAGCTCTTTGTGTGGTCCGCAGTGCCGGGGGTATGCTCGAAGGTGATCGAAGCGACGTGGATACTGTGGTACTCAGTTCTGCCGTCGGAATCGAAATGGAAATGGGCATCTGGGTTGCTTGCTCACTGACCATGATGTCCAGCTAGTCCTAAGGTGGATACACAACATCAGTTGGCAATACCTCGTTGATCGGACTGGTCTTGCTCCCATTCCCATTCGACAAAGTTCATGTTGGGCGCCGTGGATTTTCGATCTTCCCGCGGCTGTGGATGGGTCAGGCACATCGAGAGGCAACCGAGTTTGGATCGGCACGGACGACAGCGGATCTACGTCGGGTTGCCAACTTATGACAGCTTCAATATCTATTTCCAAAGGTTTCTAAATACCAGTGAATACGTTGATTCTGCCTAATTCGATTTCATTGATTATGCAAGCTTAACAATTTTGACTAGTCAACTCGAACAGAAATGAGGAATCGATGGAGCGAATGAGCAACGAAAACCAGCGGCATTCGACTATTTGCCTTCAGGACGACCGACACGACTTGGTAAGCACGAAGCTCCTTCACAATGGAGGAAAGCACGAGCAACCTCGGCAGCGACCGCGACTTCCGTGCTGAAGACTCCATCAATGCTCAGCAGCAGGGACGTGATCAGCCAATTGTGGCTGGCCCACTGGCTCAGGGCGACAACGGTCCGCCTCGTGGGCCGCAGCAAGGGCGCGTGAACGACGCACGAGAGCGTCTTTGGCGACGTCTTGGTCGGCTCTACGTGGTTGCGCCACCGCCTCTCCGAGCGGCGCTGCTGGCGTACATTTGGGGCACTACACGGCCCGCGCAATCGTCGTCCCACGCCCCAGCTCATGCAATTCCTGGATCACCAGCAACTCCGGCGCGTGCGACTACTCCAAGCTCCGTGTCCTCCAAACCGTCATCTAGCTGGAGCGATAACGAAGGAAGCTCCAGCTCGAGTGACAGCGACAGCGATAGCGAAGGAAGCTCGAGCGACAGCGGAAGAAGCTCATCAGGGAGCTCGAGTGACAGCGAATAAACCGTGACGATGTTAACTTGGTTCAACCTCCGACAAGCAAGAACAACATTACCGCTACATTAGAAGACCAGAGACAAGCGCGAAGTCAGGGCATCGCGATCACGCGCGGCAAGTGTGTAGGTGCATCAAACGGACACGTTGCCTCACCTGACGTAGAAGCCAAAGCCAAGAGCAGAGACGCCAGAACGAAGGCCTTCGACCCACTTAGACACGCAGACATCCTTCTCCTACTCAACCCTTACTCGTATTTATCAAAGAACAGGCGATGCACACCCATTCCCGTTCGCTTCTACTCCCTGTTACAGCATCTGAAAGACGCGGCACACCTACTCACATATTCACAGCAGATGTCACTTCCAGATCCACTATAGCTCACTTGACTTGTCCGATCGAGGCGATGTAGACTCGACAACACTCGATGGACGGGGCGAGTCGTGAGCAGCATCCATGGTGATATCCATCAGATCGGCCGCCGCGACTCCACTAGACGGCGGTAGCAGCGCGTGCTGCAAGCCGCCAATGCCACCCGAACGAGTCAGATTGCGTTGCTGACGTACCCGTCGCCGCATGGTCGAATAGAAACGGTTCTTCACAGCGTTGTCGGTCCGACCGGGCAGCAAGCGCGCAATGTCGGCCCAGTGGTTGCCAATCTTCTCGCGGGTGCGAAATATAATCTCGTCTTCTTCTTCAGTCCACGCATCCTTGTTAACCGACGGCGAAAGGTGGTTGACCCAACGCTCGCGGCATTGCTTGCCGCAACGGCCGGGCAATATCCGAGAAATCGCAGACCAGTCGCTCGCACCGGCTTGCTGAACTGCCACCGCGAGTGCGTTGTCCTCTTCGGGCGTCCACGGACGCTTGCCGAGCTTGGACACCTTGACGCGCTTGCGCTGCGGCGACAGCGACTCCTTCATCAGTGAGGCGTACGAGTCAATCGGCGATATCAGCGGCTGTGTGGCCTCGAGGAGCTTCACATGGAGGTGGCGCTCAGCGATCGTATCCATCGACACCCCACCGAGGTCGCTTGAACCAGATTTTCTCCCAGCTTCCATAAAGCGCCGAGCCAGGATCGAACTGGACGCGAGCGAAGTGGACGTCGACGTGGAGGAGCCAACTTTCCCATCCGGCTTCTCTGCGGTAGCCCCACCGCTGGTTCCGCTGCCCACTTCGCTGAGTAGACGTTGGTAATCGTGCGTCGCAGTTAGCAGGGCGTGGTGCGATGACGGCGGAGGGCCGAGCTGCATCGGCGGCATCTGCATTTGCATCTCGACAATCCCCATGAGCCGCATGAGATCTTGTTGCAGTGAGAGCACGCTCTTCCGCAAGTGATCCATGTCGGCCTGTCGAGCGACCTCTTGCTCACTGAGCTGAGCGAGCTGTGCGTCTTGTTCTCGGATCTTGCGTCGCAGACCATCGATAGAAAGCAGTGCCGTGTCGCTGTCGTCCGTCGTGTCACTGGTATCGCCGGCGTCGTGGTTATACTTCTGGACGAGCTCGTGCATCTTGGTCATGAGCACCTCGATCGGAGATTTCGGTGGCATCATCGCGGCGCTCCGATGGGAATCTTCCTTGCCCTGGGTCGTCGAGATCCGTGTGTCGACGGAGATGCCCACCTTGTCGCGTGCGAACTTGGTCTTGTGAGACGCGCGGCGCCCGGCACCAGCGTTGTCGCCCACCTCTTCCTCCTTCGCCTCGTGATGATCGGCAGCTGCATCGCTGGCGCCCGTCGCACCACCCGCAGGATCTTCGGGTTGCTTCTCAGCATGCACGCGGTCAGGTTGCTGCTCTCCAAGGGAAGCTTCGGACGTTGGGTGTGTGCTCTTCGGGAGGATCACACTCTCCAGCGCTGCAATCGCATTCTTGGCGCGCTCGATCACCTCATCGCTACGGCGCTTGATCTGCTGCTGCTGCTGCTGCTGCTGACCAGTTGGCGCAGCATCCTCACAGGCAAGTACGCTTCCACTGACCTTCGACGTCGTAGGTACAGATGCATCGGCCGACGCCAAGGGTTTCTTGTGTGGTTTCTCTGCGGTGGCGGAGTTCGGCGCCGAACCGACGCGCATGTTCGCGAGCTCCGGGGCGTTCTCGTCGGTCTCACTGCTGCAGCTGCTGCTATGACCGAGGTCGTCGATGGCCATCGCAAGCGGGTCGTCCATCGCGGCGGGGAACTGACGATCTTCTCGCTTGGCGCGGTGGGCGTAACTTGTGCACTGGAACTGCCGGCGTTACCGTCGCGCTCCGCGTCGCTCAATTAGGAATCTTTGCTGCTCTTCCGCCAGCGTTGCTCTCGCCCCAGCCGCGCGTTGCGTCCACGAAGCGTCGCTGCCGGTTGCTTTCTCGAGGGCGTTCTTCCAGGAGTCGCCATATCCGCCCCTCGAACTTCTCGGCCGCTCATTCTTTCCATCAACCCGAGTGAGAGAGACCCCGCTTGCCAAAAAGGAAGAAGAAAAAATCGAAGGATTTCATTCCATTTCGTACTTTGTCGAGATTGTCACTGAAACGCGGGATGGCTAGATTTATCGTACTTTAGCGGGACGCAGATCAACTTCGGCCCATCCAGAGTGCTTGAAGACACGGGAGCTCTGGACGATGGCGGAGGCGGATCGCTTCCTTCGCGACGCGCTCGCGCAGAGTGCCTGGTGCGGATGCGGCTCTGTGTGTATATGTGTAGGATGATGCTGCTTTCTGACGAGTTGGTTATCATGCCACAGCCTGCCGGCGTCCGCCGCCGAGGGCGTAGACTTGAAGGAGCTCACAAGCGGCGCGTTCGTGGCGATCGTGTGGCGATGCCTAGCAAAACTCCAGGAGGCCGAGCCGCATCTCGCGTTCCAGATCCCTGAAGATCTTGATGCGCACGGCGGCGTAGCTGCGAGACATCGTGTCGGCTCACAGCTCGCGAACATCCTCAAGGTACACGCCAGCTTGCTGTCATTGTATATTTTTCGTGATTGGGACAGCTTTCTCAATATCGACATTCATTTCCGTAGGAACTCGGATATGCTGGTGATTGTGGGTACAATCACTTCCTCTACCCGAACGAGAAGGAGTCGCGCAACATTCTCTCGTGGCTGGTGGGGAAGCTGCCGACAGCAGAAAGCAGTGCGAAGACAGCCAGTGACGTGCCAGGCTCAGAGACGATCTCCACGAGAGCCACTCATGCTGGTGACTGCCTCGCTGAGCAGGAACTGGCGGACGTGTTCTCTCGGTGGATGAAGCGGAGGACTTTGTACTTGATCCCTAACCGAAATGCTCCTGGTCTACGTGGCTTTGAGAAGCTGCCACTCCGAACCTCGCCGCTGCAACTACCGTGGAGTACTTCAACCCAGAGCGATAAGTCGTCATCGCTAGTGGACCCGTTTCCTCCTGGCTTGTCCACGGCTGTTTCAGTTCTAGAAGCGATGTCGGTCGCTCAGCGCCGACAGGCGCTAAACATCGATGAGTTCGAGGATGTGGTCGACTTTACAACTGGGTCAACAACAGAATTTGGTGGCCGGATTGAGGTTGGTAGTCAAGATGCTCCACCAACTGGCGTTTGATTTCAACGTTTTCTGACGATTATACTCGATCTGTTCAGGACGATGAAGCACGCGTTGACGTCTCTTTTCCTGCGCCAGTGGTTATCCGGGTAGACGGGCAGCCTGACTTGGCCACCAGCATGCCTCCGTTCTTCGTCTCTGCCTCTGGTGCGCTGAAAGAGAACGCGATTGCCAAGTTAGAGGCGACTACACCCTCTGATGAAGAGACCTCTTCCACTGAGGTGTCAAAAGAGGTGCGATCTCCCTGAACAGTGTTGTATCATGACCCGTCGTTATTTACGCTTGGAATGGGTTGGTGTTGTAGCTATCGGCGTTGAAAGAGGAGACAGAGCAAGCAAACCTGGATGCGATTCATGTTCGTCTCATGGAGACTCAGCAACGGATCGATCAACTTCGTGACAGCTTAGATCACGACCAAGACCAAATACTTGCGATCCAGAGCCGCATTGAAGAGAAGAAGTCTCTCGGTGCCACACTGAAGAAGGAACTTGCGACAAAACGACACGTCTTGGGACTTTTGCCGCAGGCTGAAGCAAATGTGGAGAAGTTAGAGGTATGCAGACTTTAAGGCTCAACCAAGAGCGAGGATGGAGGCACTCACGGCGCCTTCTGTGAACTATTGCAGGCAATTTGTGCAAAAAACGAACTCAAGCTCAAAGAACTCGCCGCCGAATGGGAAGCCCACAAGTGTCCTCTTGAAGCAGAAGAGCAGGCGCTGCTGTCGATGAAATCGAACCGCAAAGCTCGTTGTCGTCAGTTCGTAGCTGAGATGAAAACCTTCCGAATCGAGATGAAGGAGATGGCGTCAGCGATCCAAGACAAGATGGAGGCGCTTCGTGTGCTTGACAAGACGTACGCGAAGCTTCCGCAGAACGTCAACCGTAACTCGTACACGAACCGAATCATGGATATCATCAAGCAAGTCCACAAGCAGAAGCAAGAGATCGGGCGCATCATCGAAGATATTAAATCGATCCAGAAGCAGCTCAATTTCAGTTCCGAGAAGCTAAAGCGAAGCGAGGCTGTGACGGAAGAGAAGCTCTTTGGCGAGGCGAGCAAACAGGTGAGCAGCTCGAAGGACCCCAACAACCCGTACGTCGAGTGCTACCGCAAGTTTGCCCAAGTGCGCGAGCTATTCGAAGAGCTCATTCTGGTCGTCGGGGATGTTGGCAAGAAGGAGAACTCGGCGCGCGACCTCGAGAACTGGATCACGCAGCTTCAGGGCCGCGACAGCAGCGAGCAGCTCGATCGCGTGCTCGCCGATTTGCAGAGCGTTCGTCAGGAGAATGCCGCGCTCAATGAACAGCTCAAGGCGATGCGCGTCAAGCACTAGGTCACCCACCATGCATGCCCGGTCTTTGGCATGTCTCTGGATTATAATTCATTTCTAATTGACTGTACCCAGTTATGATTCTGCAGTCATTGATGACGAGGGCCCTCACGATCGACCGACGTTCTTCGGCAGCGTTGGGAGAAACCAAGTTGGCGGGACACAAACCAACTGGCCAACTCACCAACAAATCCAACAGACCAACAAAACCAACGATGGCTCCCGGCTTGGCCACCATCGCGGTCGCTCGCGCGCCCAACATTTCCCCCGCCGTCCTCAAGGCCGACATTGCCGCCGCGAAACGGCAGCTTCTGGAGCAGGTGCGCGACGCCGCCGCTGCGCACAAACGCGCCGCCGCCGCAGCAGCAGGCTCCGCGAGTCATCACGTCCACGGGCTCGCGCAAGGTGACGCGTGTGGCCACCTGCCGGCGGCCGAGCCGACCGGAGAGCACAACGACCACACTCACACGAATGCCAACATGGTGGACGTCCACGCGATCGTGACGCGCGCGTGCGAGTACGCCGACAAGATCGTGCAGACGTGCTTCGGCACGGGCGCGAACGTTCGCAACAGCGTGCCGCGTCGTGACCAAGAAGGCGATCCAGCGCTCGGAGGCTGCGTCGCCGAGCCAGTGTCGACGGCGGCATCCCCGGTCAAGAGCGAGGAAATTCGCCCTGCGGAAACCCCCGAGATCAAGCCGTACGACCAGGCGTTCCAGCGACTCCAGAGCAACCTGCGCGGCCTCGACGATGAGCGGGCGGCACTGCGTAAGCGCGTGGACAAGATCATCGAGGACCTCGCGGCGACGAGAGCGTCGCTGTACAAGTTCGAGGAGCGGATGTTCCATCGTCTCGACCGCGCGCGCGCGCGGAACATCCTGTTCGTCGTCAAGCTCGAGGAAGAGTGGCTCC
Source organism: Pythium rhizo-oryzae (assembly GCA_027475725.1). Classification (NCBI taxonomy): domain Eukaryota; phylum Oomycota; class Peronosporomycetes; order Pythiales; family Pythiaceae; genus Pythium; species Pythium rhizo-oryzae. Next base: position 14,326 of record JAMFLL010000277.1, on the reverse strand, counting down.
AAGACCCCGCTTCGATCGCCGTGATGACGGAACCGTGCGCCGACTGCGCCAAGAGCCGCAAGGCGCGGCCGCCATGGAAGCAACCGTCGCCAGCCAAGACAACCAAGGCCACCACCACCAGCGCAGCGACCACCAAGTAACGCCGCATCAGCCTCCTTTATTATCATCTTTGACGTCGTCCCCGTAAATCCAGCTACTAGTAGTACTACCGTTACCATTACGATGGTTTCCAGGCACCCGCAAGTCCCATGCCGCTTCTTTCCATGTCTCCTCTGCCGTCATTTTCGTTCCCGTGGCGTGCAAAGCGGAGCCAACTCCACACTTCAACATCTGTATGCTCTTTTCCACCAATCAATGATGTTTAATCACTATAGGAGTTCTCTATTGGCCATAAAAACGGCCATTTTCAAAATGGCGGGGTGACGGTGGGTGTTTGGGTTTTTGTAACTCCAGAGGCCTAGCACCATCACTCCTGTCACCGTCGAAGAGGCTTGTTGGTTGCCCGTAAAAAGAAAGAGCGCGAAAAATCCGATCGCGGGGAAACCAAGCGCATCCATCGGCCCTCCACGACGCCCCCCGCCGGCAGCGCACGCGCAGGACGTCGCGGCGAGTGAAAGCAGATCGTCAAGGCCATTCAACTGTCGAAAACGCGCGGAAAGTCGACCCACAGGGCCTCGTAAACGAGAAGGAAACGTCTCACAGGTCGGACGGTTAACGCGTCCGTCGGTTGCCGACGATTGACACCGCATGGCGAGTCACCAGGGCAGGCCAGGCACGACGCCGGTAGGGCGCTCGCGCCCGTCGGCGTTCGACATGAACGCGTCGAGCGCTAGTCTCTCCAGCACGGGTGGCGACGCCGCGTCGGCCGACTTGCTGCGCGAGCAGCAGATCGAGCGCGACCGGCTCCAGACCGCCAATTTCAACCTCATGATGCGCGTCGCACACCTTGAGGACCGCCTCGAGAAGGCGCAGGCCTTCTACTCGGAGGATTTCGAGAGCGAGCTGGTGCAGGCGCGCATGGAGCTCGAGGAGAAGGACGCCAAGATCCGCGCGCAGAAGGAGCACATGATGCATGCTGTTGGTGCCATCGAGCAGCTGAAGCGCGAACTCGCGGCGGCGGAGCGGGAACTCGAACAAGCGAGAGCGCAATCGAGCCAAGCCGGAGAGTTTGAGACGATGCGTCACGTACTGGCGAAGACCGAAGAGGAGCTAGAGCGTCAGGTGCATCGTGTGCGGGAGGTGGAGACCGAGTTGGCGACGGTGAGTGAAGAGAGAGTCGCCGTGCGTACACGACTCGAGGAAACAGTGGAGGGGAAGTACCGCATGGAGACGGAACTCAATCAGCTACGTCAAAGACTGCAGCAACTTGATCAACAGCACTCCAAGGGCACCATGCAGGTGGAGCACCTTCAGTCTCTCGGTAGCCAGCAAGAAAAGCAACTAGACGAGCTTCGAGGGCGACTGGAGCAAGTGACGCAAGAGAAGCAGCACATGGAAGCGAAGTACCAAGCCCAGATGAAGCGGATGGAGGAGCACACGCACGTGGAACTCGAGAAGTACAAACGAGACGGCGACAAATACCGTAACGAGTATATGAAGGTGAACGTCGAGCGGGACAAGCTGAAGTTTGAGCGGGAGCGGTTTGTTGACGAACTTGAAGCCGCTAAGCAAGACAAGGCTCGCTATCAGTCGGAGTTGGAGCGGATCTCCAAGGACATGGATCGGTTGAACAGTGAGGCCGAGGCCGTTCGGCTGCAGAACGCGAAGCTCAGCTCTGCGTGCGAACACCTGAACCAGACGATTGAGAGCTATAAAAGCGACCGTGAGAGCGCATTGGATAATCTCCACAACCTAGAACGAGACGCTAGCGAGTGGAGAAAAATTGCCTCCGAACGTGAGGTGGCTATCAAGACGCTAGAAGTGCGGTGCCAGAATGCCGAGTCCGAGGTTAAGCGACTACAAGACCGTCTCGAGGAAGCTTCTGATCGAAACAACTACACGACAAATGAGCGCCTGGGCGTGCTCGAGCAGAACAAGACCGCACTGGAGGCTCAAAACTTCGAGCTCCGTAAGACGTTGTCATCACTGCATCACCAAGTGGAGTCTCTAACCTCGAAATGCCAGTCGTATGAGGCCCAGCTCAGCGAAGCGTCCGGCAAAGCAAAGGAGAACAAGGAACGTCTCATGTTGGCGGAACGAGAGCTACGGCAAAGAATGACCCATGGTGAACAACTCGAGCGTGAGCTGGCGCAATTGACAAACTCGACTGTTTCTGAGAATGCTCGCGTCCAGCAATACTCTGAGCAGATCTCACGAGTCACAAATGAGCGCAACCAGTTGATGGACACACTCACCGTAGAGCGAACTCGTGCTGAGTCTGCCCAGAAGAGCAACGCGGCACTGGAGGCTCAGAACCAGCAGCTTGTGAACCAGTTCATGGCGTTGGCCAAAGAGATCCAGAGTATTGTCGATTTTGGAGAGCATGAACTCAGCTACCGTTCGTTGGATGCCCTTCTCAAGGAAGCTAAACTCACGCTACAGCGGTACGTTTGAAGTTGTTTGCGATTGGAGCACTAATGCATCTCTGACATGTAAAATTAACTATCCCTGCAGGCATTTCAAGGCTGAGGCAGATGTCTTGATGCGGCGTTGGCAAGAACAGTCTGAATCTGCTCGCGTGGAGATCGATCGCTTGTCATCAAACCTCCACGCATGCCACACGAAACTAGAAAGTCTCCAGCGCTCGACACTGCATGCAAGAGATGACGCAAAGGTATGCCTGATGTTTGCGCTTGCAAGCGTCCTCCCAAAGTGCTAACATTTTCGTCTTGTATTTGCAGTCAATTGATCGATCGTGGCAAAATAAATATGAGATTCTGCGGTCTGAATCTGACTCGGCACGGCGCTCCTTAGAAGAAGCCCTCCGCTGCGAGCGCGTCAAAACCGCCCAATTGGAAGCTAGCCTTACTCAAGCGCGCGCTGACCTCGATCTCGTGACTCAAGCTCGAAGTGTAAGGATGGTTAGTGGTCATTGTACGTTGGTCATTTTTCCTCACTTTTTTTTCCTCTAGGGTACAATGAGCGATTTGGAGCGTGATCTGTTCGACCTCAAGGAAAGCAACCGTCTTCTTCTCATCGAACTACAAGAGCGTCGACGATCTGCTGAGCACGCTCGCAAGCAGTATATTCGAGCTGTCGGTGAGAACAAGGACCTTCTGAACGCTCTCGACATCCTAAAGCAAGGGATCGCAGACCGTGACAAGCAGATAGCGTTGTTGAAGGCCACGATTCTTCGCACCACCCAGCAATTGCAGCGTGGGGGGTCCATGGTTGAAGTGAAGCAAAAACTGCTTGAGCAACTGGAGCAGACGCAGTACATGGTGAACGAGACTTACAAGAAGTGGTCACACAGCGAGATCGGGATGGGTCTCAACGGCTTCCACGGCACAAGCATGAACAATGGCGTTGACGGTGATACATTGGGTGCTCAGCTCGACGAATATGTTGGACGCCTTGAAGTGTTGTACGATCGATGGCGCGAACACATTCAGCAGTCACGCGATATGCATCGTCGATATGGCGAGGTGTGGCGCTCAGCTGCTCTTTCGTTCGGCAAAGGCAAGGAGCGACCCGCGTGGGTTGATGAGATTGAGCGTAAGTGCAGTTCCCAGCTCCGCGAAAGTGTTCGCGTCTCCGAGACGATGCAAGAGATCGTTGGAGATATCGTGAACGCGCTGCAGCGTGCGCGGCGATCAAGTGATCGACGTCATGGTCGATCACGCTCTACGCACCGTCGGAGTATGCGCGATCGCTTGGATCTATCTCCGTTGCGAGAGAACAATGCGAATGACGACGCTCTATCTCTCGAGCATTTCCACGGCGACTTCGACAACGGGGACGCTGATATCAATGGAAGCAACAATAACGGACACGAAGTGCTCTTCATCAACCGTGGCAAGCGCGTATCGACGTCACGTAGTTCTCGAACGTCGGTGTCTCGTGGAGGAGCAAGTGCCATTTACGGTAACTCGCTCGCGTCCCTAAGTCGGATCGGAGATGAGCTCAAGGTTATTGAGCGGAAGATCAAGACTTACCCGGATGAATGAACAGAGCCGGACACAGTCTCTGCCACGCGCCGTAACCAATAGTAAGTGATGGCCACTCGCCGTAGTTCATCAGCCCGATGTTTGTTAGTGTTATCTATAGAGACGACCGGTGTGTCGAGCGTCTCAAGCTCGACTAATCACATGTCAGTCCATTCATCAGCCTCCGCACGAAGTTCGCGAATCTTCTCGTAGCTCACGAACGAGATAATCGCAGAAGGAACAGCCTTGACGGAGTTGACGAAGAGACCCCGGTACAGGCGAGCGGCCCCCTTGAACGGGAGAACCCGATCGCTTGGAGAAGCAATGGCGTCGACACCTCGTATGGTCTGTTTGATACAGTCCCAAGTAGACGTATACGTGGGGAACTGCAGTGTTGGGTGCCACGCCCCACCGAGCTGCATACGGCGTCGAAGCAGATCGAACGGGTACGATATCGTCTGCGATGCTACTGATGCCGTCGTGGCGCACACGATCTGACCGGGAATGCTTGGATGGCCCAGCTGATGGCCAGTCGTCTCCGTGTCGTATAGGATGAAGTACGGCCGCAAAAACTCGTAAATGGCGTAGTTGCAGCCTATATACGAGAAGACTCCAAGACTCGCAGGGGTAAACCCACGGTACAACGCACTCATCGGCTCATTCAGACGGATCTTCGTGAAGGCATCGCGAATTCCCGTGTACGGTCGCTTCGCGGACGAATCGTACTGTTGCACGCTGAGCCGGCCGCGTACGACGTCAAGCGGGTACAGCAGACAGTTGACGGTAAACCCTGCCAAACCGCCGGCCAGCAAGTTGTGGAGATCGGCAGCGTACCGCTTCTGGCGAGTTGAAGAGGCCGGGGTCGCTGGCGTGAAGACCCGCATGGCAGTGAGCTGGTTTCGGTAAACGTCGCACAACAAGAACTTCGTGGGCAGGGAGGGGACGACCCAGAGGCAGTGCGCGAGGTTGCCGCTAAATAAGCTGCGCGCTCCGCCGAGGCGAACCATGTTGGCGAACCCTCGCGCCATCGACGAGTATGGTGGAAACGAAGCGCCTGTCGAGGACGCCGCACCTCCCACGCGCACAGGTGTGCCAGCTTGCATCAAGATCTTGAGGCGCTCGAGAGGAGCACACGCCGAGCGAGAGAGCGCACCGGCGGCAATGGCAGCGACAAGCGAGGTTGCCTGCGAGAGTACCCGCTGCTTGCTTGCCTCGAACGAGTCTTCCATGTGGTTGAGCTCGCTGTCTTCGCCTAAAGTTCCTGGGGCGTGCCAGTCTCCAGCCGTCGGGTTGTGGCGCATAGCCGAGATCCACCCAGAGCGCAAGTTGGCGTCGAATGTGAGCGATTTCTTGCCCGCGCTGAACTCTTCCTCGACGTGGCCGCCAGCTCGGAACTCGGCCGCTCGCCAGAGGTTGCGCAACACGTCCAGATCGCACTTGAGCGCAGCGGTAAACGCTCGCACGTCAGCCACAGCGGCAGCACCCGCTTTGTCCAATGCTGCGCCGGTCTGCTCGGCATCACCGTCTTCCGTGTCGTCCGCCAAGTTCGTCAGAACGCGCGCGAAATCATCACATGTGACTCGGTGGTCCGCGACGTTCACACCAGCCGGAAGCTCCAATAGCCGCTTGAAGAGCGCTTCCATCGCACTCGTCTCGGCGTCCGTCAGCGTCACAAGAGCAGGGCTGTTGGCTTGGACTACATTGGCTTCGCGCCACTGGCGCATGAGTCTCGCAATGTCCCGAACCCGGATCGCCGACGGCTCGTGCGTCTCGCTCGCATTGCTTGTCGACTCGATCGCCAGCTCGTTCAGGATGCGGAACGCCGCCTCGGGGAGCACCTGCTCGGTCGTGGAGGCACCCAGCGCGATGTGAAAATGCGCAAACTGGGAAAAGTTGACGAGGCCCGACGCGTCGTGGAACAGTAGCGAGTGTGCGAGCCGGCGCGCACGGTCGAGTGCCTTCCGCGATGGAGGCTTCGACTGTGACGATGCGTCCACACCACCCACGAGGTCCTTGTGGCGTGGCGCGCGCAGCATGCGATGCAGATCACGCTGTGTGAGAAAGCTCTCGCCGTCATCTTTCTTGCTGGAGCTCACTTTCTGGAACATCTTGAAGAGCGCCGTCGAGCCGCTGCGCGTGATTGTGATGAAGGTCGCGCGGTCCATGCACCACACTTTGGTGTCTTCGAGCGCACGCACGCTCGCGCCGCGGCGCGAGTTGTACAACAGCGCGGCCTCACCGAAGCTGGCGCCTTTGCCGATCTGTCTGTCCACCGCGGGCGACGCGAGCTGCGGCTTCTGGCGCAGGATCTCACACTTGCCCGACTCGATCACGTAAAAGTAGTCGCCCGAGTCACCCTGATTCAGAATCGTCGTGCCGGCTTTGAACTGCAGCGGGAAGCACTTGCGCACGGCGAGCGCCTTGGCGCGGTCGTCCAGCTCGGCAAACAGCGGGTGCTCCGCGAGCGCCTGCATGAGAAACACGTACTCCTCGAGAGAACACTGCGTGCTTGGGTGTTCCTCCACAATCCGCTTGAACGCCGGCTTGTCGAGCTGCCAGAGCACGACCTTGGAGTTCGGCGCTGGCGACGATGCCTTGGCCTGGATGGTAGCGCGGCGCGGCGTCTCGTAGATCAGCGCCGAGTCGCCAAACGCGCTACCGGGGCCGTTGGTCGCGACCAGCACGCGCTGGTGCTTGTCAATGAGGCTCGAGGAGCTGCTGAAGTCGGCCATCGCGAGCGTCTTGCGCCGCCGCAGCGCCGCCGCCGGCGTTGGCGGCGTCGACCCCGCCAGGTGGGCTGCCTCCTCCTCTGTGCGCGTCTCGCGCAGGTAGTTGTAGTCGACAAACACGTCGCACTCGCCTTGCTCCAAGATGTAGAAGAACGCGCCGTCGTCGCCCTGGTAGAACACGACCTCGCCGTCGTCGAGCTCGCGGCGGCGGAACTGCTTGGCCACGCCCTGGAGCTCAGACTCGCTGAGCGTATGGAACAGCGGGTGGCGCCGCAGACATGCCACGATCGTCGAGACCTCGCCGTGCTTGCGCGGCGCGCGTTCGCGCGCCTCCTCGACGCGGCGGTGGAGCTGCGCGGCTGAAGCCTCCACCTCGCGGCGCAGCGAGATCTCGGGCAGCAGTGTCGCGTCCTGGTTCAGCTTCAGGTACTGGCTCGTGTCCCCCGTGGAAAAGTGCTTGGGCAGGTACGAGTTGGCCGACGGGTACGGCAGCAGCAGCCCGAGGTGCTGGTACAGCGACGCCACGAGCTGCGAGCAGAACATCTTGCGCCGCTGCGCCGGCTGCTCGAGCCGCTCGTTCTCGAACTGCGACCGCTCGGTCTGGCTGAGCTCCTCCACGAGAGCATGGTAGCGCTCGTGCGCTGCATCGCGCGCGCGCACGAGCGCGTTCCGCTCGAACTCGGGCATGTGCGGGCGGTGCGTGAGCTCGCTGTCGAGCCGTTGGAGTTCCTTCTTCTGGGCAATCAGCGCGTGGAAGAGCCGCTCGCGCTCGACGCGCTGCGGCACGGGCAGCCCGGCGTTGAGCAGTCGCTGGACGCGGTCCTCGTACGGCGAGTCGAGGATCTCGGTCGCGAACGCGAACGCGCGCGCGTGGAACTCGGGTGAGCGCGCCACCTGCAGCTTGCGCACGGCCACCTCGTACGACTTGGAGCGCAGCACGCGCTCCGCGAGCGGCCGCATCTTGACGCCCGCGAGCGCGGCCTCGAGGAAGAGCAGCTCGCCCGAGCTCGGGTCGCGGATCACCACGCCGTTGTGGTCCCACTGCGTGCGCCCGAAGACCTTGGCGGTCGCGCAGATCGCGGCGCCGTAGAGGTTCATGGCCGCGCACTTGCGGTCGAAGATGACCACGTCGCCCGTGTCGATGCCCGCGTCCGCGAAGAGCTGCTCGAGCCGCGCCTTCTCGCGCGCTCGCCGCGCCTCGCGCGAGTCGTCGTCGCGCGGCGCGTGGCCATCCCCTGGAGGAGGAGCGGACGCCGGCGGAGCAGGAGGAGGGGGAGGGCACGCCGTGGCCACAGCGTTGGCGTCGGCGTTGGCCATCGTGGCTGCCGTGTGGCTGCGTGAGGCGCCGAAGGAATCTGAAGCGCGCCTGCGTTGACGTCGTCACGCGGCGGGATGACGTTGACCCCCGTCCTCTGGACACTTCCCTCCATTGTGTGGTATGCTTGACAAGAGGTTTCGGTGATCTTTTCATTTACAGCCAATCACGTGTTCTGAAGTACTCTATTTTATCCAATCAATAAATGAGACCGTGCTCCCGCAAGTGAGACCGCCACTTGCCAGTCCGGTATCACCGATGGCTCTGCTGGTGCGGCTCGCGCGTCGCGCGCGGCCCGATGGAGGCGGCGTTGGCTCCGCCGCCGCGCTGCGCGGCGCGTGGACGTGCTGTCGCTTCGCCTCGTCGGTGTCGGCGTGTGACGAAAGCAGCGGTGATGCTGTCGCGGCGGCCACGAGCCGTGACAAGGGGCTTGCGTTCGAGGCGCGCGTGGAGCGCGTGATGCGCGCGGTGGACTGCGCGCTCGTGCCCACGCAGGCCTCCATGGACGGCGGCATCGACCATACCGTATGGTTTTCTTAAGTTGCTGCAGTTGGCGCGCGGACCGTGCTCACGGATGTCTCATTGGCGCTGTGTAGGGCCGCTGGCGGCTGCCGGACATGGAGCTCGAGGTCGTGACGCAGTGCAAGAACGAGCAAAAGCCCGTCGGCGTGCAGTACCTCCGCGAGTTCTACGGCGTGTTGGGCGTGCGCGCGTCCCCCACGACGCTCGCGCTGTTCTTCTCGGCCTGTGGCTACAGCATCTACGCGCAGCGGTGAGTCCTTGGGGCTTCTCGTTCCACCGGCCCCAAAGAAAACTCACTTCGTTCGTCGGTGCCTCCAACAGCTTCTTTGCGCGCACATCGCATCCGGCGGTGCTCTGTACGATCGACGAGGACGAAAGAATCATCGAGTTTCTGCTGAACGACCGCGCGCGCGCGGCGCTGCCACGCCTGGCGGTCGGCTCGTGCTTTGTGGACGGCGAGCACGAGCTCATTTTGACCTATGGCGACCAAGTGCTCGGCTCTTGACGCGCTCCAACCAAATAGAACTTAATTCATGCTCATCACTACCGCACAGGCACAGCCTCGCGCTGCAAGAACAGAGATGGTCTTGTCAAAAAGCCATCAAGCCAAAGCCACGGGCGCTCTTGGAGGATCGGCATCGACTCGGTGCCTCCCCAGATGGGGTGAGCGGCTCTTTGAAGTTCAGATAGCATTTTATTGGCTGAAATATTCATTTGAGATAGATCATTGACTAAAAAGATGCCAATGAGACCGTCGGCCCAAAAGAGCTCCCCGCACACACGCGGCCAGTTCACGCGTTTGTTTCGGAAGCGACACACGACAGACGTCCGGGCGAACAGCAGCGGCACAGCAGGTGCGGTGGCGATCCGACGAGCGGCGTCAACGTCACCTCCGTCTTATCCTCTTCTCGCTCGTTCCCTCCCTCTCTCTCTCTTTCTCCAGCTCTTTTGGCGGCGTCCACTGGGCTTCCATCCTCGCCTCTCCTGTCAACCGGATCGCGCGTTCTGTCTCGCGCCGACACAGACAGACCTCCCTCCTCCTCCTCTGCCGCGTCCCGAGCCGTCGCGGCCGCCCATCGACCTTCATGGCCACAGTGCTCAACCTCGACGCCATCCAGTCGGTCGCCGCCATGATGCGCGAGAGCTACCTCAGCCACGTGTTCATCGTCGTGCTTGTGGCGATGCTGCTCAAATATGTTGTCGCCTCCTGGAGGTGCGTACTCGCACTATATTGTGCGATGAGCGGGACCCAGGTCAGCGCGCTCACACGTGCTCTCTGTATCTGTCTATGCATGTCGCTTGGTGCAGCTCGGGGCTTTCACCGTTTGAGCTGCAGACGTGTCCGCCCGTGAACCCGAACGTGCACTACAAGTACGGCATCTCGCAGATGCAGGGCCGCCGCCCGTACATGGAGGACCGCCACACGGCCCACGCCGACCTCAACGGCGACCCGACGCAGTCGTTCTACGGCGTCTTTGACGGCCACGGCGGAGACGGCGCTGCCAAGTGCGTGCTCTCGCTCTGTGTGTGATATGAGTAGGCCGCGGCGTCTAATCTCTCGTTTGCATGTATCGCAGCTACTGTGTGCAGGCCATGTGTCAGAACGTGATCCGGGACCCGCTCATCAGCAAGGAGCCCGTGGAGGCGCTCAAGAAGGGCTTTGTGAAGACGGATCAAGAGGTGCGCTTTGCCGGTTGTGGGCTCCAGGGGTTCTATTGAGAGATCCTCATAATGCTTTTTCGCGACCGTTAGTATCTGCAAATCGCCAACAAGCGCAACTCGGAGGACGGTACGACGGCTGTGGCCGTGCTCACGCGCGGCGACCAGATCTTCGTGGCGCACGCGGGCGACTCGCGCGCCATTCTCGTGCACAGCTCGGGCAAAGTGACGCCGCTCACGTCCGACCACAAGCCCAACCGCCCAGACGAGCGCAAGCGCATCCACGACCTCGGCGGCTCGGTCGTGTTCTGGGGCGTGTGGCGCGTCGAGGGCATCCTCGCCGTGTCGCGCGCCATCGGCGACCGCATGCTCAAGCCCTACGTCGTGGCCGAGCCCGAGGTCAAGGAGATCACGCGCACGGCGAGCGACCGGTTCCTGGTCGTCGCGAGCGACGGCGTGTGGGACACGGTCTCGAACGAAGACGCTGCGGAGATCGTGATGAAGCACGACGACGTCCAGGCCGCGTCTAAGCACCTCATGGAGGAGGCCTACGCCCGCGGCAGTCTCGACAACATCTGCGTCATGGTCATCGACTTGAGAGAGTGCGTGCAATATCCAGTTCCTGCGTGGAGATCTCGCCCCTATTGACCCGGTTCTTTTTTGTTTGTTTTGTTCGTGTCCTACAGCGAGAAGAAGTCGTGCCCGACGACGCCCCAGTAATACCAGAATCGCTTATTTTCTGGCACGACGACAGCAACGACAGGTAGATAGACAACCCCACACCATACAAAGCAGGATCATAGGAAGATACGACATGGCGAGATCGCTGAGCGAGCGATTCGTGATCGTGTTGTTGAGAGATTGAAGGCTCGTTCTCATCTCCTTTTTCTATTTAGGATCCGAAATAAAACTGAGGCAATGAAGTCACTTGTAGGTGACCTGTGTGGGCCGCGTGAGCTCCTTCCGGAAGTGCGGCTTGACGAGGCGGTCAGTGTTGGCGCTGCCCTCGGTCGCGTACCGCATGGCACGCATGTCCTCGCTCTCGTTGGACCAACGCTGGCGGTGCTTCTCCAGCTCGTCGTCGGGCATGCGGCGCCCCTTCATCTCTCGCGGCGCAGCGAACTCAGTCGGCTGATACGGATACAATACGACGAAGTTAGACGTTGAAGACAGGGAAGCGTTCGGCCACACAAGCGATATACACAGCACCTTGGGCGTGTTGTTATGGGCCGAATGCGCAAGTGAGACCCAGGTTGAGGCGCCGCGCGTCTTGTCGGCGCCGACGATCTGGTGGTAGTCGTACTTGGGGTCCTCGCCCTTGCGCAGGCCGGCGCCAAAGGGCTTGATGTTGACGCACGCGCCGCTCTGCATCTGCGTCTTGGTCGTGGTCTCGTACATGGCGCCACCGCCCCAGGACGTCTTGATCGCGTCCGGCCGGAACGCCTCCTCCACGAAGTTGCCCACGAGGGTCTTGCAGTCGTACGTGCGCTTGCCGCCGCGCAGGATGTTGGAGCCGCCGCTCGTGCCCGACATGACTGCTGTTGCTGCTGCTGTCGCTGTGGTCAAACCGCTGCTTTGTCACGTGATGCGCGCGCCGTAGGAGCTCGCGTAGGACTGACGTTTGGTCTGGTGAGCTCCCGAAGAGCCTCTTCGGGTGACATGGGTGCGGAATGCAAAGCTATGATTGGCTCCGATAAGACCCAGCAGCTCTTTAGATGTCACTATACGTTATGTATTGACATATATCCGCACGTTCGACTTCCAGGTAGCCTCAAGCGACGATTACACCATCAATCCTGAGTCACACGGAGTGATGGTCTTCCCTCGAATGACACGTGCCTCCCCAAAGCTCCAGCTCAGGAGCTCCAAACCCCACTTCCGTTCCGCGCGAGCGACGCCATCTCTCTCTCTCCCTACGCGCCACCGCCGACTCCCCACCGTCTCAGTGCCATGCCGCTCGGCATCTCCTTCCCGCAGCTCGTGCTCGTGCCACCGCTCGTGCTGCTGGCGGCGGCGCTCGCGCTCTTCGCGTTCCAGAACGTCTACCGCTTGCTCTTCACGAGTGCGTTCGCTCGTGTTCTGCTTGGCCACCACTCTCGTGGAAAGCGCTGTCGTTAGCGGACTAACCGAATGTGCGCACAACGTCGTTTACGCAGATCTGGCGCCGTACAAGACCATCCCGATCGTGAACTCGCTGCGTCCGTGTACGTTGGCTCTTGCCAGGACTTCATTGTGGCTTGTGCCTGGTGGAGGCTCACAGTCTCGCTCTTCGTTTACATGTAGACATTATGAACATCCGCCAGGCCCTCGAGCAGGTGCTGGGCAAGGCCTCGTCGATCAAGTTCAATTTATCGCACGTGCTGTCCATGGGCATCATCATCATGCTGCTCGCCGTGCTCAACGCCATCCAGCGCAACAACGAGCTTCAGGAGCAGCGCATCCGCGCCGAGCTGCTGCGGAAGCAGAAGAAGAAAGACGAGTGAGCGACGACAGACAGCACGACGCGAGCAAGCGGAGTAGTACTGTAGGGAATAATGCGCTGATAAAAATGACTATGAAAGAGAGGCACTCGCGCAACCGCCTGGGCGTCCGGTCCGCCCCGACGAGGCAGCATGGATGGCACTCCAGCGACAGGCTTCGTCGCAGTGCTAATCGCAACTGGTGGAGAACCCACAAGACGCTCCGTGCCGACACAACGAGCCATCGCTTACTTGTAGATCTTGTCGATGACGGATTCGTACTTCTCCACCACGACCTTTCGCTTCAGCTTCAGCGTCGGCGTGAGCTCGCCGCCGGCAATCGAAAAGTCCTTGTCCAGCACCTCGAACTTGGCCACGTTCTGGGCGCGGGAAGTCGCGCGGGCGTTCGCACGCTTGACACCGGCCTCAATGTACTTCTTGACCTTCTCGTCGGCCTTGGCCTCTGCGACCGTCTTCGCCGAGCTGCCAATCTCCTGCATAATCGAAAGAGCCTTGGCGTCGAGCTTGTCGGTGGGCATACCCTCGCTGTCGACAGTCACTCGGAGCGTGAACAGCGCCGAGAGGAACTTGCGCTTGTCACCAAGGAGAATCGCGTTCGAAAGAAGCGGGACCTCCTCCTTGATGCAGTCCTCGATGAGAATCGGTGGGATGTTCTCGCCACCGGCCGTGACGATGAGCTCCTTGATGCGGCCAGTGATGGTCATGAATCCGTTCTCGTCGAGCTGACCGCAGTCGCCCGAGTGGATCCAGCCTTCCTCGTCAATCGTCTCCTTCGTGACCTTCTCGCCCTTGAGGTAGCCCATCATGATGTTGCGGCCGCTGAAGATCAGCTCCTGCGTCTCCGGCACGACCTTGGTGTGCGAGCCCTGGATCGTCATGCCGCACGTCGCGATACGCCACATGCCGCGCATGCTGCACGTCTGCGGGCCGGTCGCCTCGCTCTGGCCAAAGAACTCATAGATCGGCAGGTCCAGCGAGCCAAAGTACTCGACGACTTCGCGGCTGATCGGCGCGGCACCGCTGAACGACGCCACACACTGGTCGAGGCCGAGCGCCTCCTTCACGCGGCCGAGCACGAGCGCGTGCGCGACGCCAAAGCCGCACGGCGCGCCGCCCGACTCGCCATACTGCGCGAGCTGCGTCTTGATCGCGGCCTTGTTCTTGGCCCAGGTGGCAATGCGCTTCTTGAGGCCCGTGGTCTGCGCCGAGATCTCCCACATCTTCTCGGCAATCTTCTCCCACACGCGCGGGACGCCGAAAAAGAGCGTCGGGCGCACCTCCTTGAGCGTGACGCCGAGCGAGCCCTTGAGCGCGTCGGGCTGCGCAAAGTAGAGCTGCACACCGGCCGTGATGGGCACGAGGATGTCGATGAGCTGGCCGGCAATGTGCGAGAGCGGCAGGTAGCTCACGAGGCGGTCGTTGTTGCCGACCTCGATCTCAAACTGGCGGTTGAGCATGTCGATGACCGTGGCGATGGTCCAGGTCACGTTGTCGTGCGAGATCATGACGGCCTTGGGGTCGCCCGTGGTGCCCGAC